>VZSZ01010170.1:314078-371360 GCA_013398815.1 Ibidorhyncha struthersii
TAATTCTGGCAGAGCAGAGAAGCATGAGCTGACAGAGTGGGGCTGGTAATACTGCATAGGTGCCCAGCAGCCCTGAGTGAATTGGCCAGCTCAGGTCTGGAATCCCCATAACTTCATTTAGATCAAACTGTTCCTCGGTAGGTAAAACATGGGAACACACAGGAGAAGAAGGGAATTTCTAGTGTCAGTTCTTTAACTATTTATCCAT
Organism: Ibidorhyncha struthersii; assembly: GCA_013398815.1. Classification (NCBI taxonomy): domain Eukaryota; kingdom Metazoa; phylum Chordata; class Aves; order Charadriiformes; family Charadriidae; genus Ibidorhyncha; species Ibidorhyncha struthersii. Next base: position 314,287 of record VZSZ01010170.1, read on the forward strand.
TTTACATCGGCCGTAAGAAAGAGCAGAGAGAGATTTAGGGATAAACACAGGAATCCAGGGTTTCTATCTCCAGTCATCTCTTTTCGCTTTGAAACTTGAGTGACTTTCTGCCTTATAACTTCCACTGGCTGGAGGGATAATATTTTCAGTGAGACCTATGGTGAGATAATTTTCTGTGTAAATCGGAGCTTAACCCCTGGTATTAAAGTTTTATTTGTTTGTTTAGTTTGTTTTTTTTTTTTTTGTGAACATGAATGGGTTTTGGCCCGAGTTACAGACAGATATTGAACTATGTTGGAGACAATTGTGTTCAAGTTTTCAGTGTTAATTATTGGCTGCCTTTGTTGTTCTCTCTTCAGCATGCTGGAGACTGCATATATCTTTTCTTGGCATGTAATTCTTGCCTTTTAATGTACAGAGGTGTTAGATACCTGACTTAGGCACATGAATTCCACTCAGTGATGAGTATCCCTGGGCTATGACCCCCTTTTAGAGCTGTCCTTCGGTATGTACCAGTACTATTTTCCTACCTTAGAGAGTTATTATGACTATAAATACATTCAAGATTGTGAATTGCTCAGGTAATTATAGGAGCTCCACAATAGAATGGGTATCTAGAGGAGAATGGGATGAAATTATTTGGCTGTCATTTTTTATGTAATAAAAATAAATGAACACATCTTTGGTGATGCTGAAATATTTTCTGAATTAATTTCAAGTCATTGAAGTGTTTGTGTTATGAAAAAATGCAAACCAGGAAAGGTCAAACTTTTCATTTTGACATTTCCAATTGGAATGTCTAATTTACTTTTAAGCTGAGAAGTAGTCTTTTATCTTCTGAAAGTTTCAGTGCTGTTTGAACCAAAACAAAGGGTAACAAACAAACTATCTTCTTCACCTGAAATATTTTTTTTTCTCCACCTTCTTAATTTTCCATATTTTCTAAGAAAGGTAATTGTTTCAGGTTATCTGCAAATAATTTTTTCCTTTGATTTTTTTTTAACTGCTAGGGAACCAAAAAATATAACGTATACTGAATCCCACTCTGTGGCTGACATCATCTGACAGTTGTGTTGTGTAACTAGCTCTTCTTCTTAAGGTCTGTTGCTTTCTTTGTTTTCAAGCATGTGTATTTATGACAACGGCAGATAACTGCTAAGGACAGATAATTAAGAAGTGAAGAGTAAAATGTCCCCCCTTCTCATGAGAGTTAGTAATATTATATTTCTGCCCCAAGTCAAATTCCCTAAGGAACACTCAATTTAAGACAATTATAAGCTGAATTATTTATAAGTGTAACTGAGTTCCTAAGGTAGTTTGTCAACAGTTACCAAGATACAAATATGGTAGACAGCAATACTGAAATTTTTTCTCCAATGACATTGTATATAGTTTTCATTACTGTTATAAATTCAGTTCCGCTTCTTTTTATGTATAAACAGAGAATTTTATCATATAATATTTTCTTCAGATATTGCAATATTTTTGCATGGGTTAGTTTTAAATGTATATTTCCACCTTCATTTCATCATCAACCTTGTGTATGCAGGCAGAGGCTATTATTACTGCTGTCAATTTCTTTGCTATTTGCTTAATAGCAGGTTTCAGTTGATGTGACCTTTTACTTGATAAAAAGAAAATAGAGCATCAATGGATTGCTATCATCAATAGGATACAATTAACCAGGCAATGATTTAATGAAAGAATAATGTCAGAAGAACTGTGTTGGAAAAGCTATTTTAAGACTTGGAGACAATTTTATGCAAAAAACAGATGCAGAAGGTAGTGATTTCATTAGCATAGTGCTTAGAGTTGACAGCATCCTTGATTTTCTTCTCTTTGCTCTAATTTTATGCTTAAGTGATCATTGAGGTAAGTGATGTGGAAGAGAGAAGTACTTCTCCTTTGTCTTTAAAAGATGAAGCAAAATATTTAAAGAGTAAAAAGAGGTTTCAGTCATCTGCCTTCCCAAATTACTGTAGTTGCCAAATAATGAAAACTGTGACCTCCATTAAATGCAGTGTGATCTTTGCTTGCTGGCTAGATAGTACCTGATCCAAGCAGTTCTAAGCAGGTAAGGAAAAGATACCCCGGGCACTGGTTTTAAGGGCATTATTTTGTAAACTGCATGACCTTTCTTTGGAACAAAACAGCTTGAAGAAAGTAACCAAGGATGTCTTGACACCAATGAAAAATGAAACTTTACTGTTTGTCAAGAGCTTTGTTATGGAAGTATTGTGTGCTGAAACATACTACATATGAAGCTTTCACTTTCTCTCACTTTTTAATTTTTTTTTTCTATCTTACCTTTAATATGACTTTGGCATTCATATTGCAAATGTCTCTCTTCTCATATTCAGCTAGAAACACTTAATGTCCCGTCGCACCAAAATAAAATACAGCTGGACCAACAGCTCATCAAACATCTTTCATTCATTCTATATCAGATTTTCAAAATAAGAAATACCTTGCCTTAAATCAACTGTGCGTTTATGAAACTTCTCTTCAGAAGTATTTCCTGTTACTTTTATATTATTCATATGTTATGTCCAGGCTACGATATTCCAAGTTTAGGCTTTCGTTGTAATAAGAATTGCAAATAAACATAACAAACATAGTCTCAGAGTCCAAAAGCTTGCACATAAAGAGATTAAATGAGAAGAACATAGCAGAGAAACAGGGAGACAAAATGATACACACCCATGGCTCTGGAGAAGAATCAGTTGTGCCAAAGGTACTTTGTGCTGACATAGGGACTGTGTCATTGGTCTGAAAGGGACAAGTTATCTCTGCTGTAAAGCACAATGGAAACATGGAGAAGAGGAAGCGGATGAAGGGACCAGTAAAACCGGCTCCAAGAATTATGTCAAAAGCCGGGCCACAGAAAATTACACTCCAACTAAGTATTAAAATGATCTTATTTTTAAATAAGTGTAAGTTCAGAAAATATAATAGGAATTATTAGTGTGGTAGAAAAGCACACTGTTAGCCAGCAAAGCTTCTTTGCCCTCTGAAGCTATCAGGTCCGTTCCCAACATTCAGAGCATGGTGACTTTGAAATCCACATTTCAGACTTCCTAATCTGTACAAAAGCATATGGAGAAGAAATATGGGCAAAAAAAAAAATATGAGCAAGCCATCTCCAGACAAGTGTCTAAAGCGTCTAAACCGAGACAGTTCTTTTGTCCCTTTTATCTCGAGATGATGGCTCTACTTGAAGTAGAATTAAGACCTCTGTTAGGATTTGAGTGAAAATATCGTATGAAAACAGCAGGTTATGCATAATATACTGAGTTTACAGCTCAGGAAAAGTTGTTGCAATGAAATTTCCCTTCAAACAGAGAACAAGCCAACATCCTGCAGAGTTATATAGAATCTACTTTTTCTGACTTGCTTATTTTAAAAAAAAAAGGTGTCAAAATATTCCTTCCAACATACTTTTACTGTTCACACAGAGCATCTTGGAGTGGCGCACCTCAAGTTACTTTGGTGTGCTCATGCTATGACTTCTACGAACACGTAGCATTGCTCTGTCCCAACAATTATACTCCTCGTTCTTGAAATACCTAGTGTAGTATCAAAAATAATTGGGTCTGTATGAGCTTTTTTCGGAAAATGATTTTGTATTGTGTTTTGATAGATCCTTTACTGTATTCTTCTTTTGTTTTTATTTTTCTTCTGCTAGCCTACTACTGTCCTAACTTCATGGGCTATTTATTTCTACTGTAGGACTCATGATTTTATGTAATTGTTGAAGAGTCATCTAGAGTTTAGTTTACCAACTTACTTTAAATGAGAGATTCTCTATCTTTTTTTGTTCTCTTTTCCCCTCTGCTACTCTATATGACATAAGAACTATTGATATCTTGTTGATAATTCATTCAGGCCTGAGAAATATCTTCATGATTCTGCTTTCCAGATAAAGCCGCAGATGAAAGAATAAGGTAAATTATTAAAACAGACAAACAATGTCTTCTGGTTTTCACTCAATTTATTTTTTTGATATTGTCCATTTTTTCCATGATAGATTAATACCATTCAGCTGGAGCTTTATATTGGACACCACATGAAATATCAGCTTCTTACAGGAACACATATTGTGACATTACATGGACATTTGCAAAGTATTAATAACCAGCACAACTGACACAGACCAAGGAGACATTAAAAGTAAGTATTCAGCACATTACTAAAGAAAGAAATAAATCACAGTAACCAATTATTCTTTTATACTGCAGTTACATTGCTGTGACTCTTGGTGTCAGGTGAGTATTTATTTTTGCCTAAGAAAGAAGACGGAAATTTATAGTGTGAAGACTTTGGGAAGAGAAGGGTAAACCTGTACTTCCCAAACTTGGGGATGTAATTCAAGACACTTAAGTTAAGGAACTAATCTATATGGGCATCTACATAGTTAACCATGAGAGAGAAAGGCTGCAACAGTGTGTGATTCAGAGCAGGATGTTAAATACGTGTCTCACAAATATTTCCATTTTTCCATTCTAATTAATACATATATGAAGTAAAGTGATTCCATTTTAATGATAGAGTTATTTTCTCTTTCTTTCTAGTGCTGTAATTTAAATATGATAATATTCCTTTCTGTTTTTTTGCAGTCCAGTGGGAGAGGAAGACAGGTTAATCCTACACAATTTTTTACCACATTAAGAGCCAGGGGCTCTCTGTTAAAGCTGTATGTTCCAAATCCCTACTTGACCTGGAAGAACAGCTAGTTACTGAATTGAAACAAATGTAAATGCAAAATTAAAAAAAAAAAAAAAAGAAAAGGGGACATTTAATTATCAAATTTGCTTCTAGCAAGATGAGCTTCCAATTTTCTTCTTTTTTTTTATTTTTTTTTTCCTCTGGAAAACCTGCAAAAATTAGATAATCCTTAATCCAAAACTCGTTATTTTTATTTATTCTTCCTGCTTTCCTCCTTGTCTTGAATTTCTGTTTTACCAAGTATTGCATAAAAGGGTGTGAGGCTTCAACCCCAGTTCTTTCAAACTGGAAGTGCTTCTGACTTTAACAGCTATGGCATGAGAGCCTGGTATGCCAGGGTAAACCGATAGTTCATGCCAACCTTGGTAGACTGTTTAAGGAAACACCATATATTTATATATTCAGAGAATCATAGAATCATTTACATTGGAAAAGACCTTTAAGATTGTAGACTCCAACTGTAAACCTAATACTGCCAAGTCCACCAATGAACCATGTCCCTGAGTGCCACATCTACATGTCTTTTAAATACCTCCAGGGATGGTGACTTAACCACTTACCCAGAAGCCTGTTCCGATATTTAATAACCCCTTATGTGAACAACTTTTTCCTAATATCCAACCTAAACCTCCCCTGGTGCAACTTGAGGCCATTTGCTCTCATCCTATCACTTGCTACTTGGGAAAAGAGACGAACACCCACCTGGCCACAACCTGCTTTCAGGTAGTTGTGAACGATGAGGTCTCCCTTCAGCCTCCTTTTCTCCAGACTAAGCAACCCCAGTTCCCTCAGCCATTCCCCATAAGACTTGTTCTCTAGACCCTTCACCAGCTTCGTTGCCCTTCTTTGGACACACTCCAACACCTCAATGTCTTTCTCGTAGTGAGGGGCCCAAAACTGAACACAGTATTTGAGGTGTGGCCTCACCAGTGCTGAGTACAGGGGGACAATCACTTCCCTAGTCCTGCTGGCCACACTATTCCTGATACAAGCCAGGATGCTGTTGGCCTTCTTGGCCACCTGGGCACACTGATGGCTCATATTCAGCCAGCTGTTGACTGACACCCCCAGGTCCTTTTCTGCTGGTCCTTTTCCAGCCACTCTTCCCCAAGCCTGTAGCATTGCCTAGGGTGGTTGTGACCCAAGTGCAGGACCTGGCACTTTACCTTGTTGAATGTCATACCATTGGCCTCGGCCCATCGGTCCAGCCTGTCCAGATCCCTCTGTAGAGCCTTCCCACCCTCAAGCAGATCAACACTCCCACCCAACTTGGCATCATCTACAGCCTTACAGGGGGTGCACTCAATCACCTCATCCAGATCATTGATAAAGATATTAAACAGAACTGTCCCCAGTACTGAGCCCTGGGGAACACCACTTGTGACCAGACGCCAACTGGATTTAACTCCATTCCCCACAATTCTTTGGGCCCAGCCATCCAGCCAGTTTTTCACCGAGGAAGCGTATGCCCATCCAAACCATGAGCAGCCAGTTTCTCCTGGAGAATGTTGTGAGAAAGGGTGTCAGAGGCTTTACTGAAGTCCAGGTAAACACCATTGACAGCCTTTCCCTCATCCACTGAGCAGATCACCTTATCATAGAAGGAGATCAGGTTTGACAAGCAGGACCTGCCTTTCATAAACCTATGCTGACTGGTTGTCCTGTACATGCCATACACTTTTAATCTTTCAAATTTTTATTGGCATTTGTCTTGATGTGTCCATTGTCTGAATATACCTACTAAAAATGCTAACATGCAAATTATGTACTGCATTCAAGATTGGCAAAGTAATAGCAATTGTCCAGCAGGAAGACCAAAGTGCGATATTTTTTCAGCTCTTTGAAAGATTCCTGCATTTGTTATTACAGACAAGAGCTCACTCTAAATTCCCATTAATTGTTTCAGTCAAAATGTCATATAGGTGTATGACTCATGCAGTTCGTTTAGCATTTACTTTTTAAACCTCATGGGCATGGAAATATAGGGGAGTTCTGTCAAAATGAGCTGAACAGCATGAGATGATTGAAAGGCTAATGGTCAGATTGTCCAAAAGTATTCATAGTAGGGAAAAAAACGCAGAAGCTTATTATTCATATTGACTTCAGTACTACAAAACTGAAGTCAAAACCCCATAAAGAAATTCTTTGTTTTTTAGGTAAAAAAACTTAACTTTTCTGAAGAAATAGTCCTTTTTTAAAGCATATACCTGGAAAAAAAGATCTTAAATTTGATGCAGATCAGTAGTTCATCTCATATAGCGAGTATATATATATACACACACACTCATATATATACTCTCATCTCCGTCCTCTGAAAAGGCCCACTGTAACCACTGGATTGGAATAAATATTCTTTCTATAATGTATTTTGAAACGACTACATAGTTGTAGTTAACACACAGCTCCTTATGAAATTCCTGTTTATGTTTGCATTTCAGACAGTGCAAAAAATGTTGTGCAATTCTCAGCACATTTTTCAGGAACGATGAAGGATGTTCAGTGAATGAATCAAAAGTAAAGTAGTTTGCCAAGCATTACCTTCTTTCTTTGACATAATTATGGGATAAGATTTGTATACTGTTTTTTAATCATTATTTTAAAAGCCAAGGATTCTATATTGCTTTCCTATTACTTCTTACTTACCTGTTAGAAAGTATACCTCTGCTTATGAAATTTTCTCTCCAGTGTCTAAGGTACTAATGGGAGAGAACTGTTTTAGAACCAGGAAGAAAATTCATTCTCTAATTACTAATATGACAGTAAAATTTATTTGGAAAAATTGATTATATGAAAAACTTAACTTTGCATCTCTGGAAGTTTCTTAAAATATTAAATCTCACTGCAGATAAAAAATAGCCCAAAATTTTGTTTAAAATGTCATGGCTGCTTTGTGTCATTTGCCTGCATTGCTAGAAATAGCATGAAGGATAATTTTCTATCTATCTACAACATTACTAGCGATCATTAACTGTAAAATGTAACTTCACTTATGAATATATATGATAATATTACATGATTATATTTTTGTAGCTCAGTTATAGCTAGTGTAATCATAATGTTAAACTTGCATTTGTAAGGGATAGTCTATGACTTAGAGGTACTAGCAAATAATGGTTCTTGAGCATTGTAAACATTTTTTCCCCAGGCCTCAATTCAGTAAAGCATTTTTCCAGACATTTTCCAGTAGTTCTTCATTTTCAAGTTCTAACAAGAGCTGTTACAACCTCAGTGAAGCAAACAGACATTCATATGGCCGAAATCCCAAATTCAAGTCTCTGGCTCTCATTCAAAAAAAAGAAAAAGAAAGAAAAAGGAAAACAACCCCCCCAAAACTTTAAATTGTGGTTGTATTATCCAGGTAGTAAGGTAGTATAAGCCAATATTTTATAATCAGTATATAGGGTTTTCCTTTCCAGGTTCCATGTAAATGGCATTCCACTACAGCAGATACCCAAGCACATAAAGATTGGTTTGACTTCAGATTAATAAAGATAGCTATGCATTTTTCCTTTTAAGGAGGTAAGCAGATAAAAATAAACAGCCCAGAAATACTAGGGAGGGATTATTTAAAGGATTCCTTGCTTTATAACAGGAACAAAAGCAAATCTGAATCTTAAGCATCTCGCAGGAAAGAGTCGGTTTTAATAATTTTTAAACTATATGACTTTTTTAAGCTAATCATGTCTTTTTTCATCATTTTAGAATGAGAAGTTCATTAGTTCAGTTCTAACAATGAATACATAACATAATATTATGGTTCCAGTTGAAAATTTCAGCTGTGTTTTGTAAACATAAAAGAAATATCCGGTCAAAAAGAAACAAGGAATGCTAAATTTATTTAAATGGAATACTATTATATTTTTGATATTTTGACTTCTCATTAAAATTTAAGCTATGAAAAATTTTGTGGCTCTAATTATATTCCCCAGGGTTAGACAGGCTTTTTCTTCACCGCTATCAATCTGTGATAAAGACAAATGCTGGCCATAGGTTTCTACCTTTTTTGTAGATTTAACATGAGATGTATTGGTGAAGTAGATGCAGAAAAACAGGTTTAAAATGCAATTTGAGGAAAAACAGGACTGTATTTGAAAATACAAATATAGTCATCAGAATGTGTTATGCATTAAAATGTAAACATAGAGAAATAGTACAACCTTGTCCATGTGCATCCATCAAAGCAACATTTTTTTTCTGTTGTTTTCTCAAAACTTTATTTGCTTTAGGGGGGAAAAAGAGGTCCAAAAAGCAAGGGCAAATTGTTTAAATTAAAGTCAAATTGTCTGCAAAAGCAGAGCTTGTCTCTAGTGATACTGCTTTTATCAGATTCGTCTTATGCCTTCAATTTTTGGTCTAGGTAGTGTACAGATATACTAGAGTTTCTTAAAATCAACTGCAGTGTTTCTACCCCTGAAGAAAGTGCTACTCTCTGAGGTATAGACAAAATGAAATAGAGAAAACTGAGGCAACAAGGCATTTATACAACATGATCATACTGCTGAATATACAACAAATGCTTAATGGATTATCTTAAGATAGAAATTTTTTTAAGCAACACATAGTGGAAGTGAGGGAAAAAACTGAAGTGTTTCATGAATAATGAAAGTTGAACAATTTAGAAGTCCCACTGCTCAAAATACCTCTGAAAACCCTAGTCTGAAACATTTGCTGAACCCAAGCCCAAGGACCAGGCATTATTTAATAAAAAAATAAATACTGAGACACAGGTGTTTTCTAGGTGTCTCAAACTGGAAATGAATATGTTATTGTATTAATTTATCAGAACAACATTGATACCTGCTTGTGTACAGGCTGTAAAACCTGATAAAAAGATCTGCACCTGCCATTGCCCTTCAGCGTCCCAAATGACCTTGTAAAAATTGGTACCTCTGAACTAGGGAAGGCAATGGAAAGGTAGTAGGCTCTCCAGGCAGACAGAGGGCGAAGAGCACAAGGTGGATGGCTTTTGGCCTCCCTTATGCTCTATGATAGTGTGGAGAATGTTGTATGGATTTCTGTGGCCTGCTTTATGCACTTTTACCATCTTAACCTTTGCAAGTTTGACTGTAAGGTCTTTAAGGACAGCCAACTGACCCTGTTCAAAGAATACCTAGGATTATGGGGCTCCCTGACTTTCTGTGATAAAAATTAGGATAGGGTTGGGGCAGAAGTAGTCCAAGAAAAGTAGGCCAGTTGCTCTACCCCTGCTATCTGTGAGCATAATTTCAAACTTTTGTTTGTTTTGCTCCTCTACTATGCTGAATGCTGGTCTGCTTATGAGGGCAGTGTGGCTACACAATTCTCCTGTGTGGCTGGCATCTTACATCTGCTGATGGGAGAAAACGTCTGACTTCGTGCTCAGCTGAAGTTATTGTTGTGGATTCACCTAAGGTGAAACATTAGTTTTAAAATAATTCTGCACTTCAGACATAGGCACGAATTGCACAGGGTATTACTGGAAGTTGTAAGAAAATATTTCCTGCGGTGGCTTTTCCCAATTAGAAATGTGGTGGACTTTGACAGGAACCCAAGGAACAGGATTGCATCCTCAACCCAGCTGAGCACCTTGACTTAGGATATGGTAGGATACTGGACACCTCACCCAGCACTTCCAGGTCTCCTCCAAAGCGCGCTGAAGACAACGGTTATGTTCTCACTAATGCAATGGGCTTTGAACTATTCACTAAATTTTCTTCGCTTATTTCATACTTTGATAGCTCAGTGGAAAGGAAAGACCTAGACTTCTATCTCACCAGATCATCTGTACAAAAAAGAGTTTTACTATGAGAAAGGCATAAATGACATTGTCTCCCTCTCTCCCTAACTAGTATGGCATTTGTGATTCACACCATTTGTTCAAAAATCACATACAAACATGCAGGTCATGTGGAGTGGAGAGAGACAATTTTAGACAGCAGGACAAATTATTGTTGGTGGTGTGCAAATTATTTTAAATCTAAAGTCTAAAAAGGAGAATTTAGAAATAATGATCTGTGTACTAGTTTTATGGAGCTTTTAGCTCAAGTTTGCTATCCTCAATTTGTTCTGTAGCCCAGAAAGCAAAGATGTAAGAAACAGTTAAGCATAAATGCAGATTTATTGGATCTGGCAAGCTTTTTGACTGTGAAACAGTAAGCTTAAAAGCAAATCCTTTCTTAAGCATTATTGTCAATCCGTCAACAGAGGAAGCTATCCAAGCCATTGTTCTCCTTAAATGAACATCTTTTAGCAGTCCATTGAAAAACAATTCTATTTCAAGAATTTCTGTCAGTAAAGCAACAGCCCTAAAACAATGTCCAAAAGATGTTTAGAAGAACAATGAGAAAAGAATAAACATACGGAAGATGTGGAACAATGCAGCATTTGATGAGCAGTACAAATCTTTAGGAAAGAAAACTGTTTAACAAAGCATTTTTTAATTCTCACTGTATCCTTCCCAAGAAGTAAAGGAACAGTGAATTTCCCTAAATAACACTGCATTAGGTTAAGTCCTGCATTTTTAGAATTGTTTGGTGTGCAAATTTCACTGAACAAATTACTTTATCTGCCATGATTAAAAACTATTCCGTTAATTTCTTCATTAAACTTCAAGTTAATTGCAAAGTTACAAAACACATTTTCTTACTGAGCTCTCCTCTGCTGATCCAGGTGTTTGAATACAAGGTGGTGGAAAAAGATAATGTCAAATACTGCAGTGAACACATTATTTTTTTTATGTGGGGTCCTTCATCAGTGAAATTTACTGGGAGCTCTGTAGAAGAACATAATGGTGAGTATGTAGTGTCACAGGCCTGGGTACTGCTCCTATATCCTGATATAAAGACTTCTCTGAACTGTAGCAGTAGTGGGTGTAGCATATGCCATGTGCTGTTGGTGCTGTTACTCTGCTTCCGTGTTATGGTGTTGCAACCTATGTTCTTCATATCATAAGCCTGTTCACCGCTAATCTGCCTTGACCCCCACCTTCTACTCAGTTCACCATCTAAATCTTATGAAGTCTTATGCACTCATCCCATGCAGGAAGACAGGTGACTTGCTCACTACCAGACCTGTTTCACACCCACCAGCATTAGTTCCTGAAGGCTGCACCTGGACTACTGTGAAATGAGCTCAAAGAATAAAAGACTAATAAAAATTCTGATCAGGCCTATCAAAAATGGCTAATGGTTTTGGATATGTAGATTGCTCAGACACTTCAAAAGGGCTTTGAATGAAGGATGAAAATTTTAGATGCTTCATCCTGGCAGGCTTAGTGGTTTTTTTTGAAGAAGGCGGGTCGTCTTCTTCATTACCTACAGTTAATACATCCCAGAAAGAGGTTGCATGCTTATCTTAAGAACATACTGAGGTTTTATGATGTCTTGGCAGAAATGGTGTATGTTGCTTTTTATGTGTAAAACAAACGATTAACTATTGAGAAGCAGTAATATTATGTCCTTAATATTATGCCTTTGCTGTTCTTCCTGACTGAATGGCAACACAGTAGTAACATATTTATGTACTATATCTGTTACAGTGGTTTTCAGCTTTGTGATTAGTGAAAAAAACCCCACATTTTATAAACACAAACATTTTCCATGGATTTTCTGGACCTATATTCCCCTCGTCAGATGCTTTAGTATCTCATGCCTCCATATCACTGTATCGACAGACTTCAAACCAGTGGCTTGAGTGTGCTGAATGTTTTGGGAAATAATAGTCAGGAAACTTGAAAACTTCAGAGTTCAGGAAACTCTAAAAGGTCTTTTGTAAAAGAATAGTTGACTCTGAAATATTAATTATGACAGGAGGATCAAGACACACTTTCAAAAAGAAATGGACAACTGAATTCCAAACTACTTTGAATATCCTACGAAGGACATTGATATATGTTATTTAGCCAGCTATGTCCTGAACACAAATGCTAATCATAAATGGTTCAATGATGCATAGTAACAGATGTAAGAAACCTATTGTGTCTGGTAATGCTGTGTCATCACATGTGCAAGCAAATATTAAGTCAGTACATTACAAATTTGAAATGTCACTGAAAGTTCAGGCAAGTATTATGATCATCTTCATAGACCAGACCCATGCATTGATTTAAGCTGTATAAAATTAGTCTGGCTACTTTTAGTCATTTACTGTGACCTAATGCTGTTTTAGATTCAGTTGCACAGCTGTGAAACTAAAAAGAAATGTTCCAAGACAAACTATAGCCATATGACAATTATATATATATATATTTTTTTTTTTTTTACTCCAAGGCTAAAGATTAACACCTTTAAAGTAACATAAATGTTAGTGTTTATTGAAACATTCTGTTTTCTGGTTAGAGATATCTATAAGGACCCTGTTGCCACATTTTATTATAATTACTACTTTTCCAGTTCTTAAAAATGCCTGCTTTTCTGTCTGTCTCCTCACACATGCCTTTTTCCTCCTGTGCTTATTTCAACCTGGTCCTTTCTTTATACTTCTGCAGTGATTGAAAGTCAGTCAGAGAGAGAGGAGAAATAAAAAAGGTTAGAGAAAAGAAACAACTATTCTTGAAACCATTCACTAGGTGAAACTATTGACCTGGAGCCATTCAAGAGCAACTGCTTTGAATCCCTTTGAAATGCCATTCAAACTTTTAGTTGCACTCACCTCAGTAAATAATGCTCTTTGAAGCCAGATTCAGGGCACAGATGAACAATGGAAGAAGATGGTACCAGGAAAAAAGAAAAAACTATCAGAAGCAGAGAAAGGCAGGGCTGGAAGGGACCATCCAGGCCATAGATCAAAGTGTCTTTCCACTGCATACAAGCAACTCTTATAATTCTTTTTGAAACTTTGATTTAAAAATATATTTAGTTTCTTTTCCCCATCATTTATCCCAGAAAACTACTCTAGGGATTAATTTGTTAAAAAAAAAAAAAAAAAAGTAATTTCCATTATAATTTTTATTCATCCCTACAGGAAAAACAGGCATATGACTACATCGTATTTGGTCTGCTCTATCCCATCAAATCTTCCATACCCTCAAATGCCTGCACGCAGTGCCCATACCATGCACACAAAATGAAACATGCACATCACACTTAAATACCACTCTAGAGGGTTGAAACAAATCCTTCCTATTATTTTGGCACACACCTGCCCCCCCAAAGTAATAATTATGTTTAAGCACCACAGAAGTACCTCATACAGCTGGGGGGAGACCAAGCTGAACACCAGGCAGTGTGGACAGTCTACTCCAGTGGCCTCAGTGTTGGAGGTGCCTGTCTCATCTCCCTTGGCTTGGGGATTTAGAGGTAACTAAGCGGGGCACTGGCCTTGCCAGGGTAGATACAGTCAGAATGGTATCCAGCTACTCGAATAACTGCTTCTAACCTAATACGCAGTTTTCTGTGCCTCCCTGTCATTGTTTTAGGACTTTATGCACATTTCTCTTTCTGTTAGTACAAGCTTCTGCCAAAGGCCATTGTCATTTTAACATGCCATGAAATTTTGCCTGTATAAAAACAAACAAAAAAAAAGGTTAGCTCCAGCTAGTACTTATTGTTGCAAACTCATATGCAAGTGATTTTGGTAACCTTTAGTCTTTTTCTGCTTGCCTACAGCTCTATTTAAAAGAATTAAATTTTGAGACCTAAACTGATATCAAAGGAATTGGCTACAAATTTAACGGGAATTGTGTCAATATTTGGCTTATTTCAGTTGATCCAAATATTGTTTAGATGGGAATGTCACTCTGTTCACTATAACTGAGCCAGATGTTGACAATGTTACTGAGACCTCAGTCTTAAGAAGTGAGTAAATGTTGAATAAAGACTTCAGAACTTCTCTGTGAGTGAATACATCTAATGAATAGACTCAGCAATAACTTGTGAATTGAAATAATTTAACATAATTGGTGGATTAAAAAAAAAGGAAGGATGAACAGAGAAACTGAATTGTTTTGTTTGTTTTTAAAAATAAGCTTGGTAAATTTGATATTATGTTATTTGTACCTGTTGAAAAAAAGAAAATCTTTCCTTAGGTGGATGATAATCCATTCATCCGATTGACACAGTTTTGTTGCCTCTATCAATTAATTCTTTTTTCAAGGTGTGATCATCTGTGTTTGAACTGAACACACCATCAATCAGTCAGCCGATCATGCAGCTCATGCAGCTGAATGGCCATTTAGGGGAAGAGCTTATCACTGCAGTTGGTAAGCAAGCAAGTTAAAGGGTAGGTAAGAAATACAAGTGGAAAGATGTAGTCTGCATTTGGCAAGTCATTAAATCATACATGATTTTCATTACAATTGATATACAAAACAATAATTGTAAGAGTTTACAACTACAGTTGTAATAAATTATTTAAACATCCTGGTGATCAAGATCCTAAATATATCAATTGTTAGTGCCTAACATATTATACCTGTTCATTATTTGTGTAAACATATTTCTGTGGCACTTGTCATTTGTCTGTTTTCAGAACACCAGTGATATATGAAGTAGTGGAAGGTGACTGCAAGTCACAGTACAGTGGAGATGGGGCAGATGTTCTCATTGCACCTAACTAACCCCACAGTTATTTTTAGTGGGGCTTTATATCTGCCTGTGTGAAATCTTATCTTAGTTTTGGAGGGTGGGATCTAGTGGTTTTTGTTTGGAATTAAGCAGTGTGAAACAACCTGGACCATGACCAGAGCATGACTGCATTTCAAGCAGGAGTAATTTGAGCTGCGAATAGTTGCTCTGTTGTAACTGCAATGTCTTTAGATTCTTTTTCAATTCATATTAATATAACTAGGAATATGGGCTGGATGGGCAGACATTAGCCTCACTTTCATAATCTTTAAACTGAGAGAAGAGAAAACTGGCCATACCTTGGTTTTTACTCTCCCCAAATTCACAATGACGCAGCAGGCCCTAAGTGAGTTCTTCAAGGCCATATCTACATTCACTAGCACTGCAGCCGTGTAGAGGCAGATGCGTAAAATGATATACCAACAGCAGACCCCTCTAGAGGACATACTTTGAACTCGCTTTAGTCTGATCCTGCAGACCGATGCCTGTTGCTGGCCGAAGCCCATTAGTTGTGCTCCTGGAGAGAAACTCCAGGTTTAGTTTCACCTGAAATAAATCCAGTATGTGCACTGAAATGTCAACTGAAGTGTGGCAAACGGGGACATCTGGGAGAGTCACATCAAAAATGTACTTCTTATCTGAACTGAAACATAGTCTAAATATACCCATAGGAATGTAGTGAGTAGTGAAGTTTCTTGTAAATGCAGTGTTTCCATAAAGGGAGTCAGAGGATTACGAATGCCATTAATGAATTCTGCAGTCTAAGACAGAATCTGTATATAGCAAAGCTGGAAAAGATTAAGCAGCCTGAACAGACCACGTGAACAAACTTAAAAAAACACCTTCAAAAGATGTATTTCCAGGTCTTTGTCAGCACTAGCTATTTCGCTTCTTTTGAATCAAAGCTTTGCAGTTTAATGCTTTACTTAAAAGAACAACTATGTCATTTTCATTTGTCAATCTGTGTTTAAAAAAAGATACTTCAGCTATAACTTCAGACTTACCTTAAGCTTTTAATATTTTTTCAAAATGTATTGGTAAGTTAAAGGATGAGATTGATACACATAGATAATTCTGAACCGTTATACAGAGAACTGGTCCTGTTCGTGGTGAATCCCCTAGTGCTGAAACTAATGTAGCTGCAGGCACAATGGTGTTTTGCGGTTGTAAATATAACCCATGACCAGATGAAAACAGAGAATATTCAGCAGAAAATTCAGCATAGGAATGGCATAGTTTACCTGAAGGTGTTTTTGCTATTTGCACTTACTTTATTGCCAGAGTAGGTGGGGTTCCATAAAAGGTTGCTCAAAGTCTTTCAAAGAATGAATATAGCAGAGTTTAAAAAAAAAATAAATTTGCACTTTATTGTCACAAAAAAGTTTGGTCTCTCAAAGAACTCTTATTTTTTGAAATAATTTCTAAGTATCTTATGAAGGAATACCCTCTACATCCTGGCTTTTATTTAAGTCTGATTTATGAATGATTAATTTTGATGACTTAATTTCCAGTTTCATCCTGCACTTGTTTGCTGTCATGAGCTCAGTGTAGGCCGTGGTACAACCAACTTTTATATTTGAATGCTTTTGTGAAAAGCCAGTATGAGCTACGCTGTTGTGATGGGTAACTTAAGAGCACAAGCCTCTGAAAAGATGAGATCATCATACATGTAGCAGCCAGCCATTAAAAGATATTGGAATCTTTTTAAATTAGAAAAACCCCAAGATTTATACTCCAGAACTTTGTTAGATAAACAGTGGTTTTTTAGTGCAATTTGGGATCTCCTTTTTATTCCTTTTAAATTTCTGCAGAAAATACTGAATGCTTTTGCCGATGTTGAAAGCAGGTTTAAATCTCACTCTTCATAGGGAACATCAGCCGTATGGAAAACTACAGAAAATATAACTCCTGCTGATTCTGGTGTGTTTCTTGTGAGAGGATATTTTATTGTAGGGATCAGTCTACAAATTATGCTTTGTATTTATGACTTTTTCTTTGTAGACATGATTCCATATCTATTAATTTTTTCACTTGATCCATGGGAGCTAGATCACTATAGCTGGTAAAATAGTGAGGAAAACCAGTGATACTAAGTCTGTTCTCTCTTTCAAATTTCAGTCAGAATTTTTAGCAAAATCATAGTTAGTCAGCATTTGTACAGGTATGTGAGCGTAAAATGTTCACTGCTAAAGGTACATAAATATAATGAGTCTCATTATTTAATGGATGAGTTGTGCAAACTGATTTTTATAATACAATGTTACTTCTTTAAGGCTGAGTAGGGGTCTTACTTGATATGGCAGAATGTCAGCATGGGAAAAATGAGCATTCACATATTCTGCAAAGTGCAATGTATATACAAGTATTGTATCTCAGTTTGTTTCAAATACATTAAAACACACAAATAAAAAATTAGAAGCACAAGCTTTGTCATCCAAAGTTTACTAAAAAAAAATAAAAGCCAATCCTCTTATCCAACATAATAACACAGAATGTAATGATTACTTTAAGAAGGTATACGTATAAACAGATGGAGGACCTCTGTCTGCCTCCATTATTTGTGAGAAAATAAATGTTATTCACAAAGAAGAGTTGCTTTTACTTAGGTCAATAGTGGATTACTTCCCTTGAACACTACCGATGTCTGAAACTGTAAAGGGATAATACCTCTATTTTTCCTTTAACCTAGCATATTTCTAAGTCACAGCTCATCTGAAATGTTAATGACTGATGTGATAGGATTGAAATAATAAGCATCTGCCAATCTGGGAAAGATATCAGCAAGGAACTCCCACCCCACAGATGTTGCTACTGTAATATTCACGGCCAGTATCAGTCCACTAGGTGAAATGCATGCAATGGGTTGAAAAATTGTCTCCTCATATTTTAGTAGCAAAAATGGTTAAAATAATTGCTTACAGAATTAGCTTATACTTTGTTGCTGCACAGATGTATTAATGAAAAGGAGTTCGTTGTAATTTAAGAAAATTGTTAAAGCATCTGCAGGTCACACCTGTTTCAGTGGAAGTATATTTTTTCTTCCTCGGGGATCTGTTCTTTAGTCTATAAACTAGCAGGTCCTTGAAATAGATATTTCTTGTGTTCTGATTCTGTATTTAATAAGACGAGCTCTAATCAAAGCCTGGAGTGAAGTTGCCTACTGTTGCTACCATCAAAGGAAGAAATATTTTTGATGTTGTATCTATAAATGAATCTGAACTGCTCTGTTCCTAATTTCCCATTATAATGAAGAAAATTTGCATGTTTTGTGTTTATGCATATATTGCAAGCCTCATCTCTTTAATTAGTCGTTGATAGGACTGAGTTGGAGGAGTTAAAGATTTGCGTGTCATTAACAACTATCCTCTAAAAATGGACTACATGGCTGGGAACAACAGTAAAATGCTCTACTTGTTTGCAATACCAAATGTATTTGAAAAAGGAAGATCTGTGACCACACCTGTTAGTGTTTCTGTGTCCTATACCACCAGCCAGCCTAGAGTACTCATGTCCTAGTCCATGTAGCCATCGGTTGGTGGCTGGATTAACCATAGTTGTTTCTATGGTTGTCTTTGATAATCTATCATCTGTTTATGAGTGACAAAGAGGCAGCAAGCTCCATGCCATCATAATTTTTTTTGATCACAGTTATTCACAGGTCTTAGAGAACTGATGGTGGAGTGAATGGTGGATGTGCTCTCCTGTCCTTGGAACTCACACAACCCTATGTACAGCCAAAGGGTACAAAGGCTCCACAGGCCCTCAGTAAATATGTCCCTGTGAGCCAATCCATCATCTTGGTTTCATATCCTACTTCCCTCCTGCATTTATTTTTCTTAAAACTCCTTCCACCCCTGCTGCCTGTCAAAGAAATTTTGTTACAGTAGTCTTTTTATCTGTTTCACTTATGCAACTTCTTCAGATTTGTAGAATAAGACACTTAATGGTCGAAGTATGAACAGTTGCTGTCTTTCTTTAACACATAGTATGTTGATCACTTCATCAGCTCTGTAAAGCACCTGTGGCAAAGAACATGTCACAGTGTATGAAATCTTGGCCTCTTATCTTGCTGCTTCTCTTGTTGTTGGATGTGTCCTCGAACTCATCTTGCAGGCTGCCCGCTTCACTTATGTGGGTGCAATGCTTGTATCTGAATGGGAGTGCAGGGTTTCGCACATTTTCAAAATTCTCCTTTTGTGCATCCATGTTGTCATTGCAATTTGTTGTCTATTCACCTTTTCCAATGTTTGCATCGCTGCCTAGATTGTGTTTCCATGTAATGTATTTGACACTATGTTAATACTTTGGTTCTTGGTGTTTTTTTTTACCTGCTGAGCCTCTCTTTGTATATTTTGAATGCCCAATCTTTGTACATTCTGTGCTGTTATATGATGTTTCTGTTTATCTGATAGACCTGGTTTCTTTAATTTTCCCTATAAGATTCTAATTTTATTTAATGTCACAATTTTCCCCATTTTTTCTGTAGTTTTTTACTTGTTTCCTCCATTATTTTTTGTATTATTTTCCTTTTTGTTCATTCCATATTTTATATGCAAAATATTTGCAAATAAAAAAGTGGATCCTAACTTTCAAGTTCAGGCAAAAATATTAGTCAGTATGAAATGCTGTGTTGGTTGATTTCACCTAGATAAATAGCTTGACAAATTGTTCAAGGTATTTCACAGACAATACTTTGTATTGACTAATATATCTGACAAAGTATGTACTTTTGCTTGCTGGAAGTTGTTCCAAAGTTCTAAAAAAAATTGTTGTAAGCTGTGTCAAAGAGTCAAGCTGCAGGACATGTTTTCATGAAATTAATGGTTAGGACATAGAAACAAACAGTGACTTACAGACAATTGCAGAAAGTAGGTGGGAAGGAGTCTATATAATAATCTTTTCAGAAATAAATATAAGAAACTACAAAACATGGGGGGGCAGTGAAAAGAAGAGTGAACAACATGAAGGAATAGACAAACGTTTATCTTTCTTCTGTTCTAATACTTGTTGGAAAGGCCAATAACTTTAAAATGTGATGTTTTCTCTCACACTTTATTTTGTCCCAAGATGCCCTGAAGGCCTTCGAGCTCTCATAGAAGAGTGGGAGAAGAAAGTCCCCAGAACAGTCTCCAGCATTTTCAGAAAACTCAGAATAAAAATTACAAACAAAATTACCTTGTTATTTGTAAATTGCTGTAAAATATATCACAGCGAATGTCTTTGGCTTTCCAACTCATATACAGTTCCTGTTGATAAACCAGTGCACCTCAATTCACTGGATATCCATCAAGACCTCTGTAAAAGCAATAGGATCAGAATCAGGTAGGCCAAATTAGTAACAGGAGTAACACTGGTAGCATAATAGGACACCACACTGAAGTTAAACATGAGCTTCTGTAATTTATCTGAAAAGTGTTTGGTTTCTTTTCATTCTTAAGTCAGAAAAGGAGAATTAAATTAACTAAGAGGGTCTCACTGGATCTCTTATTGTTTGTGTTACTGGCTCTACCCCTGCTTACCTGGTGGTGCAGTTATTCTCTGATAAAGACATAAGGCAGAGATGCCCAAACTGATTACACCAGTGATGTATATCACTTTTTTTCAAGTTTCTGTTCACAAGTTTAGGAGGAATAAACTTTTTTTTAAAGGAAAGCTAAATCTCAGAGACTTTTAGAAGTGAAGCCTATATCGGCTATCTATTATGCCTCCAAATAAATGGTTAAAGTTTACCAAAAGCAGAACTTAGATGTTCTAGTAAGATTTGCATTTCTTTCTTGGGAAATTCCTGCACGTGAAGCACTCTCCTTACGTGTGAAAATATACCTCCCATTTTGATTACTGATTTAATTCTGTTGTGTTTCTCAGCCCTCCTTATGCATATCGAACTCGGTTGCAATAACAGTTGATTTTACCCAATTGCACTGACCTAAACCTACTGTGTCATGCTGGTATTTCAGGCAAGTAGAGCCTGGGACAGTATTTTTTTCTTCTTCTGCATCTAAATTGTAGACACCCCACTTCACTGTTTGCTGGGTGTGCATGAAAGGAAGAGGAGGTTCCTGGGGATCCAGCTCAGTTCCTATTGATGCCAGTGGGCGTCTCTTCACTGCTTCAGTGGGAATATGATAGTACTTTATTAGAATATAACCTTTTCCTATGTTGGAATCATATCCCTAGCTTATTTGTCATGTTCTGAATGTAAATAGATCAGGTGTGCGAGAGGGAGAGATAAGGGGAGACTGACAGCAGCATAGAGTAGTTTACGTTTCCCAGCTGTGAAATAAACTTGAAGTAACTTTTCTTCCAGTGGAACTTTTTTTTCTGTAAAAAGGATGGTAAACCACCACAACTTTAAGAAGAATTTCCTAAAAAAATATGTCATTCATCAAAGAGCAGAGGTGCACTGGGTGTTAAGACCTGTAGTCCAAACACATCCACTGATAACAGAGGAATAAAATATGCAGCAAACACTGTAGCAAATTTAACTAGCGGCATCATCTGTTAATTACTGATAAAAGTTTCTTGGTATTCAACAATGAGTTTGGCATCCATAAAAAAAAATAAATCTAAATGTTCTGAATACGCTGAATCATGTTACACTGGACGGTTTCCAATGATAAGGCCTTGGCCATAAGTCAAGAGTCATGACTGCAGAGAGTCTTGGTACAGTGTGACAATGCATTTGGTGTTGGATTTTTTTTAGCTTTTTATTTGATGTGATGCCAACCATATCAGCTGTTAATTTAGATAGGCACTATCCCACATCTTTTGAATTAATTTTTTTTGGAAAAAAAGAAGCATAGGTAATAAGAACAAAACTAGTTTCTCAAATTTATAGGGAACTTAATGTTCCAAGGTCTCTTTTCTGTCATTTTGCCTCTCATTCCTCCTGTTCTTTTGTTAAATGTAACAAAAAAAGCGCTTATCCTCTTCTAGCTGTTCCCTGGACGCTCTGGTGCTCCTTGAAGTTGTGACAGCATTTGTGCCTTGAGCTTCATTACCAGAACAAATAGTAAAGAACTAGCCCTCAAACAAATGAATGCATGTTCCATAAAGCCACAGTGCTTTACAGGGGTACTTTGAAAGAAATGTTGTTAATGGTTAATCTTGAGGCTGAAAGAGAATAGTTTTAAGCTCTTTATTTTGATCTTTTTTTTTCCTTCCCGTTATGCAAAACGTCAGTCATGACTGACTGCTTGAATTCTGAATACGTAATTCTTTCAGCAGTATTAATATGAGACTAACAGGTCTGACCCCCTTAGATGAATGACTGGTTTAATCCATTACAGCAGTTCTGAAGTTCTAGGCAATAATTTTAAGACATTGAGGCAGCTGTTTGCCAGAAACAGTCATATGCAGAGGACATAAGGCCCTTGAAACAAAAGCCAGCTAATAATGTAGGAATATAATATAGACAGATATCAAAAAAGCCAAAATAAGCTTCCCCCTAATCAGGTCATAAAACTGGAGAGGAAGATCCCACAGGCAAACTCCCACCAAAGCTCCTTTGTAAAAGGGCAACTCCTTAATGGCTCCCGCTAGTAGCATCAGGGAATGACACTTCAGCACATACTTTCTCAAAGGGAGGTTGGAAAACAGCAACTTGAAACAGGAACTGGATGAATAATGGAAAATATTATCTCTAAATACTGGCTTGAATTTTTAAATATTTTCATTCAGAGAACATTTATTACTCTATCCTGTTTGCTCTCATGTTGCACTGATACATTTTAACTGTATGCATGTGTACGTGAGGTGAAAGAAGGATTTCGAGGGGAATTTCTGGATTTCATTCACTGGAAAGTCAAAACTAGTATCACGTGACTTATCTTACAATGCAGTAATCTACTTTTAATTCGCATGTTTTTAATAAACCTGGTACAAACCCATTCTGAAAGTGACTTCCAGAATGCATTCACAAAATCAATACGTCACATCAAGAGGTACCCATGAGCCTTTTGTAGGTAGAAGAAGGGTCTGAATTAGTCAAATAAATGCTGTCTTGTTAATTACCCATTAGGCATTTGCTTAAAAATAGTTCTTAGACAATGAAGACAATGAAGGTGGTATGGCACTTTTACCCGATCTGAATCCTTTTACTGTCCTACTTTTACATTCATATCCATCTTTAGCTCACAACATTAACCTGTTCTTAACTTTCAAGGAAACTAAAATTAATACTTCAGTTGAAACAATTTACAACTGAAAAATTAGCTACATAAGAGTGAAGAATGAAAATAATTAGTAGAGATTGGCAAACCTCAAAAGGTTCAGAAGAATGGTTCAGAAGAGTATTAAAAATCTAGTAGACTGTGTACAGTATTAGAAACTTTTTTCCCCTGAACCACAGTTTCTCTTTGCTTAAAACAAGTCTCACATGGACTTCAAAGGCAGAGATGCTGCAGATTTCTCCATGGTATTTTCTGGCTTGTAAGTCTTTGAAACATCAGTAAGAGTCACTTATATCAAAAAGAAAGTGATGTTTTACATTTGAAAAAACCCCAAAGCCTGCTTCTGATCTAGTAGAATCATTTTGTTTCAGGTATTGAAAGTAGTTGGATTTAGTGAAAATTCTGTGATGAAAAAAGTTAAAATGGATACAGCTTTATGCCTGGGTTTATGGGTTTAGAGGCCCCAGCTATCACCTCTGATACAGTCTTATTCAAAACCAGTTTGGAAAATTGCTAAGTTCTTCAGAAATGTTGTGACACTTGTCAAATTGACTGGAATTGTCAAATATCCGGGGTGATTTATTTTGAAAATAAGAAATTAATATTTAACATATTGAGGTGTTCTTTCAGTTAAATGGAGTAAAAATTAAAATGAATTATTTTATTTTTCAGTATCTCAAAGCTGTTATTGGAGAAATCAGGGACAGTGCCTATAAAATGTTTTTGCTACATTGAATGTTTTGGAAATGAAAGGGGAAAACAAAGAAAAGAATTTACGGGATGACATTGTCCTTTAACATTTTTTTATAAATCTGTGTGTGTGCATGCATTTAGGGAGAATTTATTATTACAATTTCATGAATATTTAGATATACATACCATCCCAGTGAAGCCAAATTACTATAATTCTGCAACACATGAGTATTTATACTCAGTGGGAAAATAATACAATTCTGTTCCCTTTCAAATGTTAAGGTAAGGATAATTAGATAGACATCTACTGATAAGCACTTTAGGAGGGGATATTATCCACCTTCCCTGACCAAGCTGCTGTGCACTATACTTAGAATACAGCAGAGGTGGAACCTGAAGTCACTTTCCTAATTCCAGTACACCAGCTTTCTAAGAAATTCTAAGACTTTCTCATAAGAACAAAACAGTGTTTGTATCCACATTTTAGTTTAGATTCGCAGTTAATTTAAAGCTTTCTAGATGTGTTTTATTTTTTTTATGAAAGAGGAAGAAGAACAAACAGGTTGTTACAAAAAAACATGTTAATAACTTTTACATAGTCTAAAATGATCTTTCATTTTTCCAGGAATATATATAATGGATAATGTGCATAGTCTAAAGCCCTTGGTTTCTCATTGCATGGAAGTACAAAGCAGCAGTTTCCAAGCAGATGAAAGAATGTGACAGTAAAGATGTAATGAGCCGTACTGTGTTGTGTGCAATTTATAAAGTAAATTAGATAATAGTATATCTACACTTTAAGGGATGACGAGAAATTAAGTTATTACAACTGATGCTATTTTGAAATGCTTCCATTTCCTTTTTTTATTCTTGCATAGTTCTTAATCTTATTTTCCACAAATGGGAGGGCTTAATCTCTACAAAGAGGCCACTCATTTTATGAGAAACCTGTCTTTCTACTACGTTTTGAGTGTGCTATGTTTTATCACCTGGCTTCAGTGTTGTTATTTCCATATTTCCAATTTTTTTTTCCTAGGACATAACATCATCATGCGTTTACATGCTGCAACTGTCCAGATTTTAAAAGTGTATCTCCTTATTTTTCAAGTCCAATTGTGTCTCTCCCAAGGTGTAAGACAGTAAGTATAAAACCAATGTAAATCAGATACAGAAAAATGAGGGTTTGCTGCTTTTCCAGAGTGAGACAGATGTAGAATAGGATAAATAATACGAAGTACTTTCTCCATATATTCGATCTCATTTGGAACAATTTTACTGTGAATATGCACACATCTTCCTTTGTATCTTGTTTATGACAATTTTTCAGCAATGGAGTTTTATTAGTGCCCATGTTCTTGCAGAAATCATATGCTAGTTTTAAACTAGCATATATAAAAGTTCGTTTGGATCAGTCACAATGAAGCAAGTAAATAGCTCAAATATGTGGTATGTCCATTCCCACCCTGTAATGAATAATAATCCAAAAAGATATCAATATGTTTATGTTTAAATATCAAGTATTTGGGTGAAAGAAGCACATGGGAAATCAAAACCAGAGGTTATGACCTTGTCAATGTAACAAAGGAGAGTGAAATAACTGAATCAGCTTTCTCGGCTGGACTGTTTTTTTGCACTTCAAGTCTGTATGGCAACACTGTTTTAAAAAAAAGGCATAATGTACTGGTATAGCTTAAATCCTTAAATAGTGTAGAAGATACATTAATTAATAGTTCTAGGAAAAAGGAAAAGGCAAAAGTTGCTTTTTGACAAAAGAGGTAAGCCATAACCTATCAAAGTCTGAAATGCCTTTCCACTGCAATTCCAATTATCCGCACATGGGATGTTGCTCTTAAATTGGACTGTAAACAAACAGCTTTTCTGATCTGTGACAGTGGTTGCTGCCTCCTGTTCCTTACTGGGCCCACTGCTGCTGAAGGATCTAGATCGCTGGTAGAGAGGCTGTGTGAATGTGACCTATTTCACCTCGCGCAGAGCAGCACGTTTTGCTGTTTTCTTTTAATTGAACCGGAATGGCTTTCTCTCTGACAAAATCAGCAGGTGAGGGAACTGCTCTGGCAGAAGATCAGCAGGGCTGGGATCCTGTGGTGCTGAAGAGTAGCTGGAGAGTCTCTTGTGCAGCTGGTACCAGAACAGGGTGTCCAGAGGCCATTCCCAGAGTGCAAAACAGCAACCAAGGCCACCTTAGATCTGTAATTCTTGTGTAGACATTAGGACTTCCATTCTTCTTTAGACTGAAATAGGCCATTCTACAAAGTTTTTTCTCTGTGAATAATGGAAAAATCTGCATTTGTCTTTTCTGGGCACAGGGATTAAAATGAGGGAGGAATTTGGAGGGCTATCAGCACATGGACAGTACTAGCTGGTGTTTCTCATATTCAGTAGTCACAGTAGCATCTGGCAAATGATGTAGCTGCCATTTTAGCATACAGCCTTTATAGGCTGGCCAGTGGGAGTATAACTTTGTGTCACGCTTGAGTTGGAATTGGCATAGCAGCAGCAAAAATGAATTATTGCAGGAAAATGGAAACCTTGTGGTTACATGCTCAATAACGGAAGAATACAACTCATCTTCTGTACCTATCCTTACCATCCAATGATCATTTCGCTGCATTTCTGTAGTCTATCACCTCAGCTAGTGTGAATCATTGAGTGATTTAGAAGAGCTCTGCTGCTTTATACACAGTGTATGGATCTTTCCCCCCACTAGTCCCTTCATGTTCTCTTTGCATAGTAGAGGTTAATCAATACATATCTTTCTGAGAATTTTACATGAAAGATGATGATAAACTTTAAAATAGTCTTATAAAATTAAATTTTCTGATATCACTCTCTCTAAAACCTACGCTTGAAGACCTCCCTTAGTTTTGTTCTGGAAATAGGCTCTCATTCTCCAGAAAAAGATGAAGGTATAATAATTACAATGTATTTAATTGCTACAAGATAAACTTCTTAAAAGACCCAGCAAAGATTTAAACAGTGAGGACAGCTATCCACAAAAACGTTGAAAGATAAGAGACAGTCCAACTTCAGCAGCATGGTCAACAGTTTCACTGACAAATTCTGATTCCCTGTAAATATATTGCATACCATTCCAGAATATGTAGGAAGAGACTAGAATCTTTTCTCAGCGTGATAGTCACACAAATCTGATGACACTGAGAGCAGCTCTAGCATGGTTATCTGTAGGAACCCATGCACTCCTAAATTGAGTTTTATAATGTGTTATTGTTTCATGTATAAGGTTAAGGCTAAAGATCTAACCAGGTGCTTTCCTTTTCACCTTCCAACAAAGTGCCTAACTTAAGTACTTTCATTGTAAACTGTAACAGACATCCAATAAAACATCACTGGCCAAACAGTTTGCTAAATCAAAGGTTAATACCAGCTCAGATTATAACTAGAAGTAGAATGCCAGGTGAATAGCACTGTAACTCTAATTATTAACAGAAATATCATCTGTATTCTTATGGTTGAGTTGTCACACGGTGATTTCTACTCTTGTATGTTGTAGTGCTGGAAAAAAAGGGACAATGCAAGCCTCCAGTAGCCTCTGCAGATGAAATTTAAAAGGAAATAGAAATGCTTGACGAGAAGGATATTTCCCCATGTTTTCTGTATTTACTGCAATAAGACTACTAAAGCTACTGAATGTTTAAGAAATATATGGTCTAGAATATTGCCTAGAATAGACTGTCTTAATCCATAATGACAAAGTGGGCCATGGACTTTTCTTTTTGCCTTTTGAAACTGGTACAACTGGGAGTTGTTATTGCCATCAATAATTTTAGCATTTTAATCCATAAAATGCTAATATTCTATTGCCAACAGCTGATAGCCTAAAGTGGATCATAATGAACAGGCAGGAGAGCCAGTATTTATCAGCCAAGATGGGTATGATGGAACATTACCTAATAAACAATAATAGACAGTTAATAAGAAATAAAAATCAATATGCTGTCAAAGAGGAAGCCTGTGCAATTCAGCTAGGTTGAAAAAATATGAGTCCTTTTTTTTCGTCTGAGTAAGTACCTAAGCTGTTGCATTCCAAATGAGTTACAATTTATGGCCAGCATTCTGGGAGAGACCTATAAATACAGAATTGTAATAATCCCGTCTGGACAGTAAAATCCATAGATCATGAGTGTGCTGCTTGTGTGACCGTTTAAATGCAGGCTACTGAAGGTATTCATTTTGAGAAAAAAAGCTTTTTTCCAATAACTAGAATAAGGCTGGTAGGACAGTGTTCACAATTCATAGCCTCCTATACCCATGTACACATCCTCCTAAACGGAAAGTTTAGACAGTGTCATATAACAGCACTGACTATAGTAAAACCACAGTTTATTGTCCTCCTGCTCATGCTAATAAGAAATCAAAATAATCTAGTAAAATCTAGATGTACGTTATTAGGTATTTTCATCCCGATGTAAAATGATAGTTTCTCTCACAAAATACATTACTTTTCCTGATTTCAGGATTTTTTAAAGAAACTTTTAAATAGATGGAAAAGTGCAATGAAAGCATGGGTTTTTTTTCTGACAAAATTCTTTCATCTGCAGAAAAATAATGAAATAGGTCCTCTGGAATAAGGAATAAGTCCTCTGGAAAGAGTACTTTTTTTCTGTTTTTAATTTGTTACCCCCTGAAGTTAAAGAAAATTACAAAGAATTATTTGAATGTAGACAAAAACTTGTAATAAAATACACAAAAATCTTTTGCAATAGTTTTGCAGTTAGGGAAGCAGAAAAAAAAATCAAGAATGACGAAGGGAGAAAAGCAATATTCTCCTTCACTCTGTCCTTCCTAGTATTTCACAATTTCTCAATGGAAAAAAACAAACTTCCCCAGTAAGAATTCCCCACATGAGCTTTATTCTTGTAGATATTCCTGTGTGAGAAATTTCCATTTTCATGACTGGCCTCACTGTATCTGTGAATCTACAAATCAAAGGCCAGTTTTCTTTCAGAAAGTATTGCAAGGACAACTTAATATATATGCTTATTAAGCTTTAATCCCTTTTTCCAGCATAAATATCAAGACTGAAATAATCTTCTTCTGTTATTACTACATTAAAAAACTTGAGGTTTCTGTGTGTGCTTTTTGACCGGAGTGGCTACTACTCCAAACTCTGTGGAATACCTTTTTCCTGATATGACAGTGCTTCTTCCCAAGAAAGAGAGCAGGGATACAGAGTGGGGAGCCTTTTCCCAGTCCCATAAGCTTTGAATTCATTTAGTGCTTTTCACCCCTCCCATGAGGCTGAGGTGATTTGGTCAAGGGGATATACTTTTTAGCCGTCACAAGGGATGTTGAGAAGAAAAGTGAGTGTAGTGTGAACAACTGTTTCTGATGAGCAATTTAGTTATAGCAATCATCTAATTAAATAGGAACAATGTCGCAGGACTTAAATAGAGAGACACTGTACAATTTGTAAATGCCAAATGGCAGTTTTTACAAGCAAATGTACAACGCAGAATAGGCACTTCATTGGAATGTGTATTTGTGTATATATGTCTGTTCAGTAGTCTCTCTTTTGTAAATGTTTGTGTTAATTAGGTGATATCACCCTCAGACTGGGAAAGGAAACCACTAAGGTTGCTAAATACTATGATACTGGCAATTGCCTTATTGCAAGGGCTTGTATTGAATATATTACAAATATGTTATTCTGGTCACTTATTCTATGTACCTCTCAGGCACCTATGCAATGCAAAATTATTAGTATAGTTTAAATACAGAATAAAAATGCAAGTAATATATATATCTGCTAGTGACATGCCACTGTATTAGTAACTTAAAAAAATACCACTATCTAACTGATCTTAACTGTAATGAGAAAAAGTGTAAACAATAAACAGAAAAAGTCAGAAATTCAACCAGTGTAGTGCTTTGTAAAGTCCATTTTCCTTAATGGATTTTAAAATTATTTTCTCAAGGACTGAGGCACTTAGAATCCCTAAATAGCTACAACATTTAGAGATTTAATTAAATATAGCCTGTAGTGATAAACAGGAACATTAGGTTATGTTTGACTAGAGGTTGGTTCAAGGTGTGGAAATCAGAAATGAAACAAAACATGATAAAATTCAGGATATGTGGGCTTGCTTTCTTTGTTTCTCTCTGTTTCTGCCTCTGCCTCCTTCCCTTCTCTTCCTCTTTCTGTCTTCCTTGCTTGCTTTCTTTTCAGGTGCTATGACTTTGAGTTAGGTTCTACAAAACTTCATGGAGGTCTTGAGCTGTTCTGCTGATTTATCCTGTCAGCTATACTAACTGGGTCTTATTAACAGAAACAAAGTAATAAAGTCAGAGAAGACAAGCACGGGCAAAGGGGAAACATAGTGTAAGGTGCATGCTTTATATATATGTTTGTTACCAAGAAGTCAATACAAGTCAAGGAAAGAGGTTATACTATTCATTGTATAGTGAATGAAGATGGCATTTAAAACGTCATTTACATTTATTTTTTCTTGGAAGTTGTCACCTTATGTCTTTATACCTCAGTTTCTGCACTCTATCTGAGTAATAGCACTTGAGGCTTCCCTTTCCTACAAAGCACTTTGAATTCTGTTTTGAAAAGTTCACCATAATAGCTAAGTGATATTTTCTGTATATTATGTCTAGTGTATTTTCTGAGTTCCATTTGCTAGAATAGTGATGGTTTCTTTAAAAAAAAATCTATTTGTAGGTTTGGTAATCTGAAGCTAATTAGTATTTTTTATCTTTTCTTGAGGGAAAAAGGTCTTAAAAATCCTTAAAATATCACACACAGGAAGATGGCATTCTGGAAGAGCATTGTACTATTCACTACTCAATCACCTATCGCAAAAATCTGACTTTGGATTCTTAGTTCTGAAGCCCATATTCAGGGATGTTCAAATGTGTACTTGAGCCCGCTAGAATCTGACAGCTCTATTTATTTTCAAAAAAAACCCCGACTTTTCCAAAATAGGTATATTTCCATTATAAAAGAGTAGTATGGCGACTTTCTGATAGCTAGGTAGAATCTAGGTCCAGGCTGATGAGAAAAATTGACTAAAGTTCTCAAAGTAGGGAAAGATTATTCTCCTGCAGAAGTTTATGCTTCAGTTATAGGAGACCATTCTTCATAGTATGCCAGGGAAAGAGAGACAGAGTGATTTGGGGCAGCAACTTAATGTGGGGCTACTTGATATACCCTGTTGATATGCTTATTCCTTTTCAGTGGCTGCAGAGAGAATCCAGGCAATTAGTTGGCTAATGCAGATACCAGCTTTGAATACAGTGAATATTTCATTGGGTGCACGCTCTGAGTGACCCCTGAAGGACTTATCTGTCTTCGCTGCCTGTACTGGGACTGGAGGCAGACTAGTCTCCTAAATTAGGTGTGGATGTGTTGGTTCTCTTAATGACTTTCATAGTCTCAAGACATTTTTTTTATATTTTCAAGTAGCAGGGGATAAGTTATGTATCAAAGTGACACAACCTTAGCCTATTCCTAGAAGTTGGGACTCTCAGACACTTCATTAGCTTTTTGAAGATATTTGCTGGTACCTAAGAAAAGAACGCTAGCAGCACCTTTACTAGTTGTCTTGGAGAACAGGCAGTCCACCTGAAGAGATTTAACAGTGATAATTTGTTCTGTGGCTTGTACACTTGCATAGATACAATGTGTTCATTAGAGAGGGAAGAGAAAGATTATTTAAAAATATATGTAAAAGACCATCCAGTTGATCATGCTGAAAAAAGCTACTTTTTGAGCTTCACTAAGAAATCATGCTGACGCTAATGATAATAAAGCAAGTTAAACCTTTGACAGATGTGCTCAGTTCTTTTCATGGCTGTTCTTCTGTTTCAAGTGGCATGTTTTCAGTGTTTACAATGAATGTAAGAGATAAGATTGAATGAAAATGTGTAATACCAGAAAAATTTTGGATCTAGAATGAAAGTTAATCTAACAGGGCCATTTTAAATATTTTTAGCTCTAGCTTTAACTCTAGCTCTTTCTCTCTCTCTCTCTCTCTCTGGCTATAACTGTAGCTACCTATCTATCTATTTTTGTAGTATTAAGGGCACAAAATGTTACAAATCATGGCATAAAATCATGAAGTATTACACTGAAGTTAGTTTTAATTTTGCTATATACTTCAGTGCAACAAGAAAGGAAACACTAAACGTAGACTTCATGCAGAAAAGTAAAGCCTATTGGAACAGCATTCTTTCCTCAGTAGAATCTCTTAAATTTTTTTAAAACAAGTCGATTCCATTTTTCTTCTCATAACTACCTTTATCTATGTATGAGATGCAAAATATTATAATAAATCTTAGAAGAGGCTATTACAGTTAAGTTGGTATTGATCGCAAGGAGTGAAATTGCTATATTACATGTTGTAAAACTTATTCATATCCACAAAAATATTACATTAAAAGTATAATAAATTGCAATACTTTAATCACTTGGCAAATGATTTGACTCTTTCTGTTCAATTTATAGTATCATTTCAGTAGCACCTGCTTCATAAAATGTGCATATTACTGATAATATTCTGATGGCTTTTATAGGAATGTTATCGGAATAATTTATGCAATTGCTCTTTTTAACTAATAATTCTTTTTACCCCACTTTCCCAGATAGCTCCACTTTTAGTTTTTCAAAATCTTTTCTATTATCTTATCTTATTTCTCCTTATATTCACCATTCTCACTTTTTCAAGCTAATGAACTATCTTTTCTTCAGGTAACTTAATCTTTCATTAGAAAAAAAACACAGTTTTAATATTTCTAGTACTTGTCTTAATTATAAATCACTCAAATATAAGTTTACAAAATGTGTCTCTGATTACACTTTTGTTTCAGCTTTATGCTACTATATCTTTTATTTTTAATAAATTTTTATTGAATTTTCCATTGAAGAGTAAGAAACAAACCATAAGATGTGAATAATGCAGGAGCAGAAACATTCTGCATTAGTCAAATGGAAAAAGAGTTCATACTTATTCAATATATACTTTTTTTTAAAAGATTACAGATAGAATCCTACCTTGAAAAAAGATATAATCCGTTCCACAATGTGTATTTATAATCCTGTCCTCTCATCCATATTCTGAGGCATGAAGAGATAGGAGAGCATGATATAGAAAGAGAATCATAGGAACATAGAATGGTTAGAGTTGGAAGGAACCTTAAAGATCATCTCGTTCCAACCCCACTGCCATGGGCAGGGAGACCTCTCACTGGACCAGGTTGCTCAAAGCCCCATCCAGCCTGGCCTTAAACACCTCCAAGGATGGGGCATCCACAGCTTCTCTGGGCAACCTATTCCAGTGTCTCACCAGCCTCACAGTAAAGAATTTCTTCCTATTATCTAATCTAAATCTACCCTCTTTCAGTTTAAAACCATAACCCCTTGTCCTATTGCTACACTCCCTGATAGACTCTCCCCATCTTTCCTGTTGCATTCAAGTTTGATCATGGCCCTCAAGAATAACTTCAGCAACATGAATACCATGAAAACCCTGGAGACCAGTTGAAACAAGATTATGCCAAAATCCAGTGACCAAATACCAGACCCAGAAAGAACTCAAACCTGGCAGGAGAGTACAAGGTAGTCTCCTGATCAGTGATCACTTAAGTTGCTCTTAAGAAAATCAACAAAAAGTATATCTTATTTGGTGTGAAAATAGTATTTGTTTGAAATTATCTTAGTTGTCTGCAAAGCAAATATCAGGACTAGTGAAATATATACATTTATTTTTAAATTATACAACCAATTTAAATAAAAAAACCCCATTTGAATATCCTTTTGTTCTTTCTTTTTCAACTATTTTTCCTTGAAGGAGAAGTAGAGGACAGAGAGAAAGGAAAGAACGTGGTCAGGACACCACATTTTCACTATAATTCTCCTTATCTCAAAACACCTCATCTTTGGAAATGATTATCTAACAAAACTTAAGTGCATGACATGCACACAAAGGGATCCCTTTTTATAAACTTGCCCTTTTTCAGATCAAAAAGAAGGAAATAAGTTCTTTTGTCCTACCAGTGAGTCTTGATTTGCTCTGTCTACAGCTTCTTGATTTGCTCTGTCTTCCAACAAGCTTCCAGTAATACAAATTTTTTAATAAACCAATGCAGGAACTAAAGGGAGAAACTCTTTTTTCTTAAGCTGCTAAGAAACAATGATTGATACTGGAAACAGGGATTTTCAACTGAACTAAAAGCCAAAACTGCTCTCATTGTTATGAAAGGGAGAGTTTTCTGGAAAATGAGGACATTTGATTACACTCCTTAGCAAGAATTAGAAGTATAATTTTGAGGAAGTGTAATTTTTGAAAAAATTATCCCTATAATGATCAGTTGCTATTATTTAGGGTGATAGAATTATACAGAGATAAGAGAAAGATATTTTGGCCTACCTAATTCATTTTTGCTGACACCATCTAATTATATTTTTCATTATAAC
Source organism: Ibidorhyncha struthersii (assembly GCA_013398815.1). Lineage (NCBI taxonomy): Eukaryota > Metazoa > Chordata > Aves > Charadriiformes > Charadriidae > Ibidorhyncha > Ibidorhyncha struthersii. Next base: position 348,876 of record VZSZ01010170.1, read on the forward strand.
TATATGAACACCTCAGGAGTGGTAATGCTCTCTGCCTTGACACACAATCAGCTCTGTCACTGCATTTAATAACATAAAAGGAAAGAAGAAAACATACCAAGTAATTAAATCACACATACGAGGCAGCCAAGTTGGAGTAATTGAATATTCCAATTAATCACAGGAAACATGCAGAATATACCTCTGATGCTTAATCTAGTTGTGGGGGAGACATGAAGGGGAATTTGAGGTTCACTAAAGGATATGGCTTTTACCATTTATTCATTTAAAATAATAACCGTTCAAGTAGTTAATTCAGCATAAGTGATAGATGCATATGTTAATAAAAAGCCTGATAACTATGGTAATATCTTACACGTATGTTATAAGTCCATCTAGTACTAAAACTAGACAAAAGTTCCCGTTTTAAATACACTGTGAACATTTCAAATACACTGTGAACATAAGCAGTTCCACTATAGCACTAGCTCTGTTCATGTGTTTGAAAGTATTCACATGGATAAAGAGTCATCAAAAGGAGGCTGATGAGTATAAACTATGCTACATTACAGTGACATGCTAGACTGACAGCATTATAGATACATTTTACTTAAAACTCAGTAATAATATAATACAGATACTTCCATTACTATCCTCACAAGATGAATACACATATACCATACTGTTATCTGCAAGTTAATAGATAAAATTAAACAGTTATTATTAATGAACGGAAGAATACTGTTCTAAATAGTACTGACTAGTAACACCTTGGCTTTACATTAAAAAAAAAAATGTGTTAACAAATTGTGGTAAAGCCTCAGCAGTTCTGTTATTTTTAAACACAGCTGGAGACAGAAAAAGATGGCAGGAACAGACCTTAAGTAGTCCTTCAGAATAGCAGTAGCCAAAATTTTTAAAAAATTCTAAGGTTATTAAGTCCCTGGACTGCAAATCTTTAAAAGAGACAATTACCAAAAAAGACACTTCAGTACAGTCTGAAAATTCCACCTCAAAAAGAAGAGTTCAGCAACAGTTAATGAGAGATTTTGCTAACAAAAATAATACATGAAGCTGGTGGTGGAAAACCAGCAAGTCAGGTAATATCAGAAGATGAAAGATGATGGCACTTGTACAGAAGGAGGGAACTATTCCTAACAGGGAGAACCAGTGTGAAAAAAAAAAGAAAAAGAGATGAGAATCTTCTAAAAATCAGAGAATATGACAAACAAATAGCAATAGAGAGCTCTGAACAAGCTGTTCCCATTCTGGTTATGAAAGAATGGAAAATGAGTCAGATTCCAGTTTGAACGTGTTCTGACATCAGTGAATTTATCTGGGTTTATGCTGATAAGTGATATCAGCATTTGGTCCATCAAAAGAGAAATACTATTTTCCCTCTTGTGTGACAGAAACAATAGCATGCCAGATAAGACAGAAAGCATGTGCATTAACAAGGCTACAATTTAACAATTTAATGCATTTGGGATGTTACCTAGAATATGTCTCCCAATGTTAGTTAACCTTCTTTCCTTAATTGGCACTATAGATCACTGTAACTGCTTTTCAGTCCGTGTTGAGGGATTAATTGTCTGCATATAACACTGGCTGGTTCTTTTGCTGCACTGTCCATACATGCCAACAACCAGGTAAAAAACAGAGCTATCCAGAGGGGCCGGTTCTTACACTTTTTTTGCTAGCATAGTTCCACTGATATTTGTGAATTACAGCACTTTTGATTTCTAAGCATGCAATGAGAAAATAATCGAGAATATAGATCCTTAAACTGAATTCTCAAGAAGGTGGGTTATCCTTTTATTTCTTTTCTTCTCTTTCCTCATGTGAACTATTCAGGTGACAAAATTTGGAAACAGAACTGTCAGTCCAAAATACGAGTCTTTGGAGCATCTTCCTTAGCAGAAGATAATTTGGATGATAACAGATTACAGAAAATGCAGGAATATGCATTCCAGTTGAGACATTTTAAAGATGCACAATCAAACATGGGTCAATTTTTAGTGCAAAGAATGGGTGTCAATGATCAAGCTTTTTCAGAATTTTTTAAAACCTCTCTGATTCTGCAGGAACTGTCAAGCAAAACTAAATACTAAAAGTATGCCAGTTTTGACATTTTTAAAGGTGAATAGGTAGACCTTTACACTACAGATAGCTCTGTCTCAGACTCTCACCTCTGTTACTGCAGATTGCAGTGTCAGTTCTGACAGCGTTTTTGGTGATGGGTGAATGATGACAACCGATGATGAGGGGCTATAGTTAGGATGGAAATTCAGCCGAGTCCTGTAACACTAACACATGACTCAAGTAAAACAAATTTCTTAGGCTTATGTCCTATGACTAACAAAAAATATATCTGTGACTCAGGTTTGTGAATTATGTGCTAGGTGGGAGCTTGATATTTTAAATTTTATTTTTCCCTAGACAAATATTGAACTCAAATCCTGTTTCCAATATTAAGAAAGCTCAATAAATGAGTAAACACGACATTTTACATTTTTTTCCCCTCTCCTTAACACTGAATCACATTACAAAGGGTTTTTCTGTTCCTTTACATTTTTCTGGCTATCGATCCAGAACAGAACATGATAGAAGCTTTGGGCCTGACCCTGCCTTGGTATAAATCATCAGAGTCCCATTGTCTCCATTAGCACTATGCTAATTTACAGGGCTGATGATTAAACTCTTCTTCCTAGAAGAAGAGAGAACTAACAGAGCATTGTAGAATGTTACAGGGAGACTTGAAAGCAGAAGGAACCGTCACTTTGAATTTACTTTAAACTAAGGTTTTCTTCTCTCTCTAATAAAAGCTAATTCTCTTACAGAGTTTGCTACGTGTGTTTCAGCTATGCACTTGAAGTCTCCTATATGGAAATTATCCTCATAAAAACCTGATGTTCCTGATCAGACAATGCAGAGAAAATGAGCAGTAATATCACAAAACAGGTAAGAATTTAGCTAAATTTTGTTCTGAAACTTTAGCAAATCTTTGTGAAACAGAATAATTTTTCGTAGTAATTTGTTGTGATTTATACTGAGTAAATGGCATTGATAAAAATGAAAAACTACTTTTTTAAAAAAAAAAAAAAGTGTTCTACTTTCTAGATGTAAGTTTACTTTTTGTAATTTTTTTTCCCCAAGGCACTTTTCTGATAATTCATCATTTCAGTTGAATAGCAACTAAAATTCGTAACTTCAATATGGTTCTTTTTGCCTGGCTGCTGTAGCTTGCTCCTTCCAATTTGTTGTTGTAGTAGTACTCTTAAGATTTAATCCTTTTCTTTATTTCCTTCCTATTCATCAGGAGAGTTTATAGCGTTGTAGTTACCGTTTGAATTATTTTTCTAGAATGTTCACTTATAAGCAAGCAAAAATTGCTTAATGAAAGCTTTTAACTATACTAAAGTTTGGATTCCAGTTATACTTATTACTGGTCCTTATAAAAGAGCCTGCAAGACAAGAGAAGAAAATCACGGGGTTATCTGTTTTCTTCCACTCTACATAACTGAAAGGTTTAAGTGGATTACATAACTGAAGGTCACCGCATTACATATCAGTCAATATCACATGATTCTGTCTTGAATGTTCATCTCTAGAAATTTCCAGGTAGCATCAGAAAAAAATGGCTTTCCATCTTAACTATAAAAGCAGTTTTGTCATACCAGCGTGGTTTGTTTCTTAGCCTGGAAGCTACTAAAAATAAATATAACCTGTTGGAGTAGCTAGGAACTGATAGCAATGAAGAAAACGTGCCATTGAATATTTCTAGGAATGTGACTTAACTTCAACGTACTGTTTGGTGCAAAAAACTTACAAGAAGATACTGTGATAACAGGAAAGGCTGCAGGGGGAAGAGGACAGGGGACACACACACTTGAAAAAGCGTTAAAACTAAGCATCTTCACTATTGGGAAGACGCCACAGACTTGGTGTCTGAAGCTGATGATTATCCAACTGCAGGTCCAAGTCAAGACTTCAGTCTAAGTGGGACTGAAATGGTGGGAAGTTCTGCTCGGGGTCTGGGTTAGAGTGGTAAGCTCAAGGTCCATTCTCAGTTCAACTGATGCTGAGTAAACTTACAGATTGTTCTTTGGGATTCCAGGGTATTTCAGCACTTCTGGCTATATTTCATATTACTGTATATGAACTGTGCAAAGAGCAGCCAGGCTTCTAGAAAAGAAGGAGGTGGAAGTTCGCTAATGTTTCTGATGTTAAAATCTTACTCATCTTTTAGTGCAACATCCTAAATAGTAATGTAACCCCACAGAAAGTAAAACATCTTTTTTTCTACAGTGCCCGTTGATTATTCTTGCAAATTTCAGTTGAGGAAAATTAATTTAATAAGAAAAAAAGAGCGATCAGCCCTAAAACTAAATTAAGCAGAAACCATTTGTTCCTTAATCGTAGCTATTTGTTCTGCATAAAATGTCATATCTCCAGCAAGACATGAGGGCAATTTTTTATGAAAGCAAAACACAAAATATATTCTTGTTTAATGTTTTCTGGCTATAACCCAGCTTGTGGCTGCATATATTATCTAGATATGTCACTCTGTTTACCATATTGAAAAAGAAAAAGCAGGTAAATTAATCACACTGGATTTGAACTGTATGCAGCCTGAGCTATTTCTTTACAGCCCAGAACTCAAATGTGCTTAGGTGAGACTTTTGATTCACTGCTGGGTAGAAATGGGGTTGTGTGAGTTTTAGGCTTCTTTACTGCTCTCCAAAACATACATCAAGACAATTCTTCTGTATGAAGTGATTTACTATGTAGTTCATCTCTGCATTTTGCTGAGAAGAGCACCTTAGAAAACTTCCATCTCCTGTTAAGAGCAGAGACGCTACACTTTGTACTGATGAAAAGGTTGGGGTGCTCCACTGGTCTGTTGCTCACCAGGGGCATTCTCAGACCTGCTTATACTGCAGAATGGAGAACTGTGTACCAATAACTCAGCAAATAACCATTGGAGCTAGCAAGTCCATGCAACAGTGCAGTGAATAGTATTTTTGGTTCCTATAGCAGCGTATCTGCCTGGATTTCTGCTTCAATGTGCGTTATCTGGTGAGGTGCAAAGCTCTGCTGAAATAGCTATAGAGCTTCTGATTCTGGAGCAGGCATGGCCTTAGCTTTCTTTAAAGTTTCTGGTCTCTGTCACATGGTGTAAAAGTGTCCAAACATTACCCCTTATTTTATTATAATGCAGACAATGTGGCAAGTGCTCTATCTATTAGTAAATAGACTGCCTTTTATATATATATATGTATGTCATTACACATGGAAGGTAGTTGTCGTGGTTTAGGCCAAATCCCACTGGGGACGTGGGGGACCCCAGATGGGACCGACAGATGCTCCCCTCCACCCCTCCTCGAAGAGAGAGACAGAGGAGGAAAAAGAGACTTATGAGTTTAGAAGGAACTAAACTACTTTAATGAAATATTAATAATAAAATAAAAAGAAAATAATGAAATATATACAAAACCGTATCAAGCTCCCAGGATGACAATCACGACACCGGCTGGCACTGGGGCAGTCCCAGGCTGGACTCAGTGACGGACGGGAACTGGATTCCAGATCTGCAGGCAGGATCGGGACCAACGGCAGACGAACAGTCCTCCTCAGATGTCGGCCATTGAAGGAAGAGAGAGAGAGCCAGAGCCAGTGCTCCCTGCTCCCCCCCAGCTTCCTGCTCCCACTCCTTGCTTTTTATACTGAGCATGATGCGGATGGGATGGAATACCCTGTTGGTCAGTTTTGGGTCACCTGTCCTGTCCGCTCCTCCCTGCAGGTGGGACCCCACTGTGTTTTTCTGCTTCCAACACTCCAATGTGGCAAATAACCAAGTTGGTTGGCCTTGGGTGTTATAGCGATAAGTATAAGCAAGAGCCTCTCCGCATACCACGTCTGGACATCAGCCATAACATTGGTCTTATCACTCTGAGAGAGCGAACATTGTCTGCACAATATGCTGTTAATTTCAGCAGTTAGAAGAGGCCCAGCTAAGAAGCAAAGTTACTGAACAAAATTGGTCCTGTTTTACCTCAAACCAGGACATTCCACCCCTTATTCCATACCATTTGCATCTTGCTCAGATTACTATTACTTCTATCTATTAAATCTACATACACACAGATATATGGATATATATATATATATATGGATACATGCAGGTCACTCATCTACGATTTATGTTTATATACAAAAGTTTCAGTCCATTTAGTTCGTGATTGCAGGATCTCATCTCAGGGCAGGAAAGATGGTACGAAATTCGTTACGGTTTGTGCCCATGGGTAGCATGTTCATCTCGAAGAACTTGCTGGACGCCATTTGATGAAGCTAGCTCAGGTCTCCTCACCACTGGGTTATTCTGAAAAACACTTATTGGACACTGTTAGTATTATGTAGTGATCAGCATCATAGAGTTCAGGATTGAGTATTCTCACCAAGGGTTAAATTCCCTTGAGGTACACATTGAACTTCTCCATCCTTCAGCATCACCCACCAAGTACATCCAGGTCCTTGAGCAAAAACAGTCCCACGAATGGGTTTGCTTTTGCCTGAAGCAGGAAAAACCCAAACAGTTTTCCCTAACATATTCCTTTCATGCACCATAGGGACTTTATCCCCTTCTACAGTATGTAAAAGGTCTGATTGAGCAGGACCAGCTCGATTGATGGATCCCCTGGTGTTAACCAACCAGGTAGCATGTTCTAAATGCTTGTCCCAATTTTTAAAGGTTCCACCCCCTACCAGGACAGTAGTAAACAATATAGAAAAAACTTTCAAATAGCTAAATAGACCTTAATTTTGTCTGTGAAAGTGTTTCCTTTTTAATGTCATGTAAATATTTACACTCAAAATCAGTTTTCTTCATGAATACTTACAACTTTATCTTTTACAAAAGCCTTAGAAGTTTATCATCTGTATTTATTTTATCCCATGTGTGGGATAACATACAGCAGATATATGAATCAGTTGGGTTTTTTCCCAGCTTCCTCATAAATAAAGATCACATTTCAAAAAAACCCAAACCTATTCTAGTACCTCAGAACTGCAGAGAGAAACAGCCTTGGCGTAAAGTAAAAGTTGTCATTACTGATAACAGTAGTAAATGTAACTAAAAAAGTGAGGAAATTTGTGTCTGAAGTTTTTGGAGGAAGGGCAATAGTGAAGAAATATGCCTTCTGAAGCCCATTTTCCCTGCTGCTGCTGCTCTTCATTGGGGGAGGATGGCTGTGTGTTGCTTTTTCTGTCTGTGAACTGATATTTGTAATAGCATCCTGTGCTGGGGTGGCCCAGACTGACAGCCAAGCTTCCAACCAGCCACCCACTGCCCCTCACCGTCCAGCAGAATGGAGGAAAAATAGGAAGAGCAAGAGTGAGTAAACTTGTGGGTTGAAATAAAGGCAGGGAAATCACTTGGCAAGTACTGCCATGGACAAAACGGGCTGGATCTTGGCAATTCAATTTAATTTATTGACAATTAGCATAAATATTTCATTACTGATTAGAGCATTGGGGGAAATAAACCATAAACAATAAACCACAAACCAATAAACCACAAACATTTAAAACACCTATTCCCTTGCTGAAGCTCAGCTTCACTTTGAGCACTTCTCCTCCCTTTTTATTATTGCCACAGGTTTCAATGGGCTGTGTCTGGCACAGGGCAGACTCTGACCTTTTCCGATGGATGCCGCCCCTGCTGACACCCCCAACTCGCCCACCACTACCAAAACCTTGCCACCCACACTCAGTACACTTCCTGAGCTCTACCTGCTGTCCTTGAGAATCTGAGGATTATTGTCAAAAGAGTTTTATAATTATTACTTTATTTTTTTTCCCAGCTTAGCCATTCATTTTTATCCTTTCACTGGGGTGGACCATTACTTATAAAATGGTATTTTGTAGTCTGGTCTTAGTAAATAGAGGCCATATGACTATTGAAAAAGAAAGCTTTGTGATTTGTAGGATCATACTGTTTTTCTCCCTCTCTGTATTTCTTTTTTCCTGTCTGTCTCTTTTCTCTCAACTGATTTTCAGATTTCTTGTCTCCAAAAGGCAACAGTCTTCCAAACTTGACACGAAGCTAATGGTTTTGCTCTCTTGTACCTTAGAACAGTTTCTAGCCGGCTCAGGAAAATAGAAGCTTCACCCTAGCTTACACTAGCATTTATTCTGAAGGTACAACATTAATGATGCTATAGTGCAGTGTATTTGGGCTACATGTAAACTTATCTCACTTTGGATCAATGCTATTTGTACTACATTTAAAGAACCACCACTGGTAATGGTGGATTTGAAATAACTGCATTTAGTTCAGCTGCCATGTTTAAATTGTTTGCTGTCAGTGAGGGTTTTCCCTGAATATGACCCAAGTTGTAATCAGACTTGCACACTTTTATAACAAGAATTTAGAGCTCAGTGTTTCACCCAAAATCTAGTGTAACTCATTTTTCTATATTTGTATATAAATTGTTTATGTGTATATATATGTATAGTTTCTGTATTTGTGCATCAGTATTTGTGTGGAATAGGAACTAAAATGTAAATGACATTATATTTTCAGTGTTACATTTGATCTATGCTGAAGTATTAAATTATCTTTGTGTTTTCCAGAGGTTAATATTTCTTACAATGTTTGAACATATAATAAGACATCCAGAGCAACAAACGGGTACGCGAGGGACAAAGCTAATTGTATGTATTTATTTTCTAATTTAGTCTTTTCAGTAACAGCTAGTTGATTAAAAAATCTACTAATAGAATTTAAATATAAATGTGGTAAAAGTAATTCCTATATCTAATGTTCCTGTGTAAATACCAATCACTAATCTTTAAACAGTTTTAGCTTAATCAAATTGCTTTTAGATTGATTTTGGATTATTCGTTTCACCCGAAGCATGCTCTTCGGTTTTTATTCTAAATCGTGTTATTGAATCCAAGTGATTGAATCCAAACAGTTGACATATTTTAATTTAAATGTTGTCGAACTGTAAATGAAAGCTATAGCTTTTCCCAACTAACTAAACTGAATCTTGATTTCAAGACTGAAACAGTAGAAGACATCTATTTAAATATAAATTATTTTAAAATGAACTTGTATCTCAGTATCACACATCTAACCTGTGAATGGGGAGTGTGAAAAGCATTGCTATAGTAATTCTTAGAAACTGAACTAATGGTGTTTTCCAGTCTTTACTTTGGCTGACACTCTTGTTTGGAAGATCAAGTTCTCAGTTGCTTATGACTGTCAATCTTGAGTTGAAATTTGGGTTGAAATTTTCTGTGGTAGGTGTCTGCCACAAGATGATTTTTGGGCAAGTTTCATCTAATTATTCAGATGGTTCTGATAACAGAATCAGGAAATGGGGAAAAAAATTACTTTGACTATGCTAAGAACAACTTATACAAGCTTTCACTAAAAAACCCTTTTGTCCTTTTCTTTGAAGGAGGGATTTAAAATCTGACAGTGCCTTAGGGTTCTGAATTTTATTGCTCCTGTCCAAACACTGAATCTTCAATAAATCTTATATGCCTATTAAAGCTTGGTCAAATGAAAAAAAAAATCCATCTGCACTGAGCATCATCCAGTCTAACATTGCTCCTACTGTTCTGCTGAACAGACGTTATATCCATGAAGTAAATGGGTATCCACCAGTTGAAGGCAGAAAGAGCTGGGCAGAATTTCCCAAGTAAGTTGCTATTTAGATTTGTTGTGGGATGCTTGGGACATAGAAAAGAAACTGAAAGAAAAAAAGAAAGAGAAAAATTGGCTGGCTTTTCTAAGAAATGCCATGCTAGCTTGGCAGAAAGATAGCTTGAAAGAAAACAAGTTTTGCTTTGCCACAGAAAACACAAGGAAGACAGTACTACAGTGTTAGGATGGAAGTAATAGTAGACTGTCACAGAGGTTCAGTCTGATAAGGACTGTGATTGTCATAGCAGTATAAGGAGAGTATAATAATGAGTATAAGGCTCATGGAGAATTTGAATAGCAGCAGCTGGTGGGGCGGGTAGGATTTAACAAGAAGCCAGGAAGAGAAGCTGTCCTGGGCTGGACAGTCACATAACAGCGGTAGCCCAACACTACCCAGTGGCAACTAAGTGTCCAAATTTTGTTCCTGAAGTGTAGCTCCAAGAATACCACCAGCATCGCTTGAAGCAAGGATCCTGGCCTAGGTCCTTAGCCAGAAGCCCACATAATCACCTTTCTGCATTACAGTAGCTGGAGCTAGAGTCCTGGTAAAAAGCTGGGAATTACTTTATAGTTAGATTTTCAGTCAGTCGTGATTAATTTTACTGACCTGTCACAAAACATGTTCACAGACTTCAGCTTCTTCAAACTTTAATTAATATTTTTTATGCTACATACAGTTAATTTTTCAAAGCTATCTACACTCTGCCAAACGTAAGTAATTTTGGAAATATGAATTTGCATATCAGTCCTTTCTGAGTTTCCTACTATTATTGACACCTTCTGCAAAACTCACTAACATGTGAGTGGACCTTTTCCTTTTACCCAAAAATGGAAGTACCCTCACTTTTAGGAATTTCTATGAATGTGTTCGGTTTTTATGATAGATGGATAGAAGAGTCCATATATTAGAATGAAGGCATATAAAAGGCAGAGAGTTTGCTTGGGCATGTGACTTTAGCCTAGGCTTTGCTCAAGTCTCGTTATGTAAACTTTCACAGAGGACTTATGACCCTGGGTCTTCTCTGAGACTCACAAACTCATGCAACGATGAGAGAGTTCAGAAAAGATCAGCATAGATCTATACATGCAAATATACATCCAAAGAAATGTATCTGTGGATTGGAAAATGGCACACAAAGGAAATATAAGTCCAGAACAACCATCCTAGACAATATACTTTATCATTGCTTATTCTTTAACTGTTTCAAGCATTGGCCTTCTGCAATAATTAAATTTCAAGCTATTTTTGTGCCTTTAAGGACGTATCTTATTTAAAACTCATGATACACAGTTTGTTAGGATATCAAGGGAGACCTTTGACTGTGGAGGATCCATGCAGTGCAATCAGTTTTACCAGCAATAGTCCTGGCAGACCAGGGACAACATCAGGCACTCAGCTTTAATTATCACCAGGTAAGCTAAGCTAAGCTAAGGTAAAGTAAGGTAAGGTAAGGCAAGGCAAGGCAAGGCAAGGTGCATGTATTTTGGAGTACCATTGATTAAGCAGAGGATAATAAGTTCCTGGAGGCATAACCAAGACCCCAAGACTGTAGTTTGAGCAAACAGAGCAAATCTGATTTTGGGGCATTTAGGACCTTTTCTGTGGCTGTGTGGGTGATTAGCCGTTGGCTGGGGTCAACCCACCACATGTGTTAATGCTGTGTAAGCGTACACCTCTGGTGTTCATTGGCTAATTTGGTAAAAATGAGACCATTGTGCCCACTTCTGCTTCAGATTATGTTTGTTCAGTTCTTGTACCGCAGATTATTGGTGATTATGGGACTTTGGCCCAGTACAGAAGCTGATAATATTTGGGAGCAAAGGTCGCCGTTTCAACCAGATAAACCAAGATTAGGTTAACTTGATCAGACAGTGACTCCATGGTTGGGAGAGCAAACTGGAAGCTGCATGAGCCCAGAGAAAGTGAGAAAGTTATACAGGAAGTTAAACTGAAGTTATTATTTTGCTGAGACCACTACATTTTGTAGTGGGGAAAGGATGATCTGTTTCATAAATCTAAGTGAAGTCTGCACAGGGAATACATACTACAGCTGTGCACAACCATGTTAAACTGGGTGAAGTGTCTGTAAAAGCTGCTGTTGACGGTCTTGAAAAGGGAGGCAGAGGAAAGGGTGTAACAACATCACTCTTGGTGACCTATGCCAGCATAACATACAGGAAACATATTTTTATACACAGAAAATGTGTTGCAGTGCTGAATCCTACTGAGGTCATGGGAAGATTAGGTACATGGAAGATACATTGGAGAGGAGTGTAACATAGCCTTGGGATGCTCATGCAAACAAAAGTTATGTGGCTTGTACTTGTAAATAATTTTTCAACCGCTGTAATCCAGCAAGAAGCACACTGAATTCCCGCCTTTCCCTGAGCTACCTTGCTGGGGAGGTAACAGATACATGTGCTCTGTGGGTTGGGAACAGAAACCAGAATGCATTTGCTGGTGGGCTACATTTATGATCATTGTAGGTTTTTCTCATTCCAAAACTGTGTTCACAGTACAAACAAACGTGGGAAACAAGGAAAAATTATATTTGCTAAAGATTTTAGGACATACTTGGTTCAAGTGGATCACTGTCTAGATAACCCTCCTATAAAATTCAGAGCTCTTTGCATGTGCTCAAATGAAACTCAGAATGCTGGGGGGAGAAATATTTTTCCAACCTTTGAAAACATCAAAGACATTATTTTCTGCCTGATCTTTGATATGAAAGCCCCAGTGAGAACTGCAAATGAAAGAAAACAAGTGAGAAAGCACTGGGACAAGCACTGGGGAAGCCAGATTTGGACCATGAAACGGAATGACAGCTACGGATGGTTATTGATAAACTTGGTTTCCACCATGTAAGAGAATCAAGATCGTAGGATCCTAAACAGACCTTGAAGGAAATAAAGCAGGTCAGGAAAAAGGAGTGACAGCATTTTATTTTGTTCCCTTAGAAGTCCATGGATTTAAAACAGATACAAAACAATTTACAGCAGTTAAAGACCACTGTACTAAGAAGCTTGTTACCGATTCCTCATTGCTGGATTTGCTTCCTTTTTTCTTTCATAAGACAGAGGTTACTACTTCCTCTGTGCTGCATGAGAAAGAAGGAGCTAAAACACCTCTACCATTTTTCTTTAAAGTGCCTGGAAACAGTGGCCTGTCTTTGTATACCGTCACTTGAAATACCCTGAAAATAGATAGGTATCTTTTGATTAGATCCAGGAGAATTATTTGCAGCAAACAAATCTGTTCATAAATACAGAGCTTTCTACTGTTCATGAATTGTAAGCAAATGATTACTTCTTCCCAGAATATTTTCATTCCTTGGAATTATTCAACAGCTATTTTATGTGAATATATTTCAACCTATAGATTACTGAGAAATTGTTTGCTAAGAGTATTGCTTTAAGTATTTTACATTTACAATTTAAAACCCAAGCTGTTTAGATTAGATACATACATCAGTGTTAAAATTCTGTTTAATAATTTTATGAGAGTAGATCTCAGAATCAGGTTCCTGTGTAACTTTAAAAATAACTCTGACTTTAGGTATGGTTTAACAAAGAACACTGGAGAAGAGGAAGACTTTCATATCGTGTTTCTTATAAGGATGAAGTGAACTTTTCTTTGCTGATGGGGTTTCTCACTGCACTAGTGGCAGAATAAATTTCAGAAAAAGGCTATTGGTAATAAAGTGAAAGTCCATGATACACTACCAAAATACACTGCTTCCTAAGAGAAAATAACAGTGCTATATATTTAAAGTGACTAATTTTCCTGCTAGATGGAGTTTGTTAGGCTATGAATTTCAATTAGAGATAAAAGCTAAAACTATATTCAGAGGTAGCCAATTAACTGTTTGTAGTTATTTAATTTTTGAGGAAAAGAGAAAAACAATTTCTCTTATTTAATGACCTTGATAAATTTGCCTCTTATTTGTCAAAATGTAAGCTTTGTTCAGTAGTGTGTATGGGAACAATCTTTCTAGTTCTTAAATATAAATTCAGTTTACATTAGTTTGGTTATCCATCCTGAGTTTGGCTACATGAATAACAGTGATTAGTACACAGAAAATGCACAATTAATAGTTTTACAAAGTGAAAGTCAAGGTCTGTGAAAACAAGCAAAACTAACCATTTCTTATTTTCATTTGGGAAAAGGAAAGACACTAAAATCATTCTCATGCGCCACAGATGGCTGAACGTTTTGACTATTCTGCCCACCATTTATATTTCTGGAAACAGCTGTAGACAGGCTCCAAAAGCAACTCAGGTGCCTAGGAGAGGCAGAGCCCAATTCCTGGCTGTCTGGCCCCAGGGCACAGTGTCAAACTCTGTAAATAAGTTGCTCAAATATCAGTGAAACCTGGGCTTTGTCCTGGTGAGTCTCCTGAGCTGTGGTTGCTGTCCCCATGGGCCCTGGACCAATCTCAGCCAGCTGAGCACCCTGCTGGTGGTGCAGAAGTTGCTGGGGTGATGTCAGACCTGAGAAATGGAGGCATAGAGGGGGAAAGGAAGCAAGCCGACACTTCGACCTCCTCCTCCTGCTTCCTCTCACACCTGCATGTGGTGCTATCCACACACGTATGCCAAATGGCTTGGAGACAGCTTCTAAACTGCCAAAATTTGTCTCTTTTTGGCCCTGAAGGCACTAATATGGCTTTCTTGGAGTCCATGGTTCCCATTTCAGCTCAGGCCTGGGCAGATTCTCTTGCCCTGAACTATGCTGTCATTGCCTGGGACACAGCCCTGCCTCCTGGAGGGACCACCACCCATCCCAGCTCTGCACACCTGGCTCAGGCTCCTGGGGATGGTATACAGTGGGTGAGGACATGGCCCGTGCCCAGACCACCTGGGCTCCTAGCTGAGCTTCACCCATGGAGCTGCCCTGCTGGCCCTGCAGCCTGACGTAGACTACCAAAAAGAGGTGATTAATCCTGCCTTGCTGAGTTCAGGCTCCTGTGGCCCTGAAGGATTCGAAATCCTGAGTCAGAATGTTAAAAATCTGTGAGTCAAGGTACACTGAAACCCTAGCTCTGGCTTGGGTTTACGACGCAACATGAACTCACCCAATGGTGAGAATCTAAATGGGCCAGTATGTCCCCAAGCAGGAGCTGCCTTATGTGGCTGGGTGAAAACAAGGGTATACATGTGGCTCTGGGGACCTCCCAACTCTGGCTGACTGTTTGAACCACTAACCTCCATTAATGAAGCTCCATCACCTCCAACCCAGATTTACATGGAAGTGATGGCTGCAGCTTCAGTATATGAAAAGCCTCAGCATCCAAGGGTCAGGTGTGCCCTAGTAATGTGTCCTCAAGGGGGGGGCATATCATGAAGAATGCTATCCTTCTGGAATAAAACTGGATTTCAAGGATGAACTCAATGCTTTGCTGCATCAAGAATGGACATGTGCAAACACACCAATTAGTCGACTGAGTTTTAAACTAAATAAAATGAAGCACATATAGAATTTAGAAAGCAGCTGATCAGAGATTTTCATGGTTATAATTTTGGATCCCCTCAATCTCTCCCACTCTAGATAGCCCTCAGTGCATCCCCAAAACACGATCTCTCTGATTCTTGGTAAACAAAGTGTATCATAGAAAAAAGAGTTGGTATGAAACCCTGATCACTTGGCATAACACACCTAGTGACTATTGCTTTCCAACCAGCATGTTCAGCCAGGTAGCGGGAGGAATCTGTCTGTCTGAACAAGCAGCTTTTTTTTTTTTTTTAATGTTTATCTGAATTCAGGGAAAAGTCCTCTGGCAGGCTTACATACAGTGATTAAATTGAATATTTAAAACAACAACAAAAAAGTCACGTATCCATGACTGTTCTGTCAGCAAGACTTATCTGTTCCAAGAGTGAGGCTTTAAAAAAAGCAATGATAGTACCTTGGTAGTCTCTGCTATTTTTAAAGATGGAAGACATGGAGCATATTTTATGTCTTGCTGTAAGAGTACAAGCATGATGTGTCATAGGTATGTTGTCAGGAAATGGTAAGGGTTTAGTTGTGAAGAGGAGGTCTTTGGCTCTTTGCAGATTGTGTAGGCTCAGGCTTCCATGTTGATCATTTAAAGAGTGGCACTAAAAACTGTGAAAAGAGAAAGAACCTGCATTTTTCCACTTTTTTGTAACATGTAAAGACATGTGGGTGAAGCAGAGAAGAGTGCAACAGAGCCTCCACCATCTGAATGCACGTCAAAAGAAGAAAAAAAAAAAAAAGTGGCTGTGAACAGAGGCAGCAAGCTAGGGTAAGATGTCTTACAACAGATTAAAATACCACAGGAAAAAACACCTCTGTGAAGAGAAAACTAAATTTGGAACACAGAGCAAAATATAATTCACAGGCAGGAGGGACAGGGAAAGAGGGAGTTAGAGGAAAATTTGGGCAGATAATTTTGTAAACTACTATCTGTTCTGATAGGAGTATCAAGCGGGCAAGAGATGAATTAAAACCCAAACTACTCTCTGAAACAGACTTACAGATGAGTAACAGAAGTGAAGGGAAGTATTATAACCACAATTGCTTTCTAACATCAGGGTCCTGGTGCTAATTTGCTGTGGCTGCACAGACAATGAGTGCGCTAGGTAGGATCACATGCTTTTGGCTTCCTTTCACTTTCTGTTTACACCTGGGATAAGGCAAACATAATTTGCAGGGCAAATATTTTTAATAAGACTTTTAAAATCGTTCACTTAGTGCTTTCCAATGTTATATAAGAGGACTGATTGTATCTAGACAGGTAAAAAAACCCAAACAATGGAAGTTCAGTTATTGTTTATTAATTATTATATGACACAAAGGAAATAAAAACTTACTTCCCTTGAATCACTCCATCCACATATAATCTATCTGTTTATAAACAGTTATTAATTTGTCCTTCATTTTGCAAAATAATACTGCAACGTAACTGTTGATGTATGACTATATTGCTAAATGTACTGGCTAGCTCCTTAAGATAAAAAGGAAAAGAGAAAAGGGAGTGGGGATTGACCTAACAAGAAACAAAGATATCCAATGGGTTTCTAGAGATAGGGTTCATTTCGTACAGATGTTGTTGAGGCTGGCATATATTTTCATCAAGGACTGTTTCATAATTAGAAGAGACGAACAGCCCAGAGAGTCTCACCACAAAATTCAGGAGCTGGAGAACAGCAGAGAACATTGTAAAAATTCCCCAGACAGGCAGCGCTGCAGTTTTGTGCAGACCTACTTTTGTATTTGTTCATCAAGGTTTTGAAACAGCATATGTAAGGCAATTCAATCAGTTAAGACTTACTGGTTGTGTTTGATATCCTGGCTGTACTTCATCTGCAACAGGAGTATCACTGGAACCATCTCACTACAGCATGGCTTTTCATATTTGTCGGAATAAGTGTTATGCCTTTTCACAGTTACTTCCCATAATTGCATGCAATAACCATTGCTCTTTTCTACTCCAGTATATGCAGAGCAACATTTTCAAACTGGGGTGCCAATATCTATATGCTGAAACTGTGGCACAAAGGCCTGGTTCACCACAGGGCTAAACACTTACAGTGGGGTGACTAGTCAGGTCTCAGCTGCTGCTTCTGCATCTGGAGTTTTCCACAAAGGAGATGTCATCTTACCAGCAAGTCTTTCCCATCATGTCAAGACAGAAGTGTCCAGGTTGAGCAAAGCTCACTTGTCTAATCTTGTATGCACTTCTCCATTGTGTGTAGCTTGTGTCCTAGAAATCATTTACAGACTGACACCCCTAAGCAAGAAATCTATTTTCAATTGGCGGGCCACAGTAGACCAAAAGACACGTGTATTGAGTAATGTATGGCAAAGGAAGAGAGGAAGGAAATCAGACTGGTTTTCATTGGGGGTGACCCTTGCCAGTTTCAGTGTTTGTTCCTCTTTCAGAAGTCCTACATAAAGCTGAAGGCATTTGTTTTTCCAAAGGAGTCAGAAGAAAAACTCTGTACATTCTCACCCATGTAAGAGTGAGTCAGCAACTGCTGGAGGAACAAAGGGAAGACCTTCATATTGACTTCAACATTCGCAAAAATATGGATTTCTTTCTGGATCAGCAGAAGAGAAATAGGCAGGTATATATAGACTATCACAAAAATTACTCTATTTTTCCCACAGAATTATATGCTATAGTTTTACACAGAAAAGTTCACAGAAATTTAAATTCTACATATTACAACAAAACCCACTATGAAATTACTTAGTGTCTTGTTAGCCACTTTTAAACTGTTTGAGTTAAATTTAATACAAGTGTTTTTAACAACATGAGCAAATAGAAATTTCCTCGTCTGACCACTTTTAAAATTTATTTGCACATTGTTTTGTTCATATAAAACACCACTGCAGCTTTACTCTGAAGAACTGACACAGACATACTAAACCTATACTTGCATAAACAGAAGTGCAGTATTAAAATATGCACGTGACTGATTTATCAGTTTCCTGTAGCATTTCTGCCATCTACATATAAAACTACACAACAGTAATCCTAACCCACTGAAGGAATTATTATGTAAAGTTCCTTTTTTAACTTGCTAAGTACTGATTTTTAAAATGTTTTTCTGTAAGACTAATTCTGCCTCCAGGCCTAACCACCTATGTTTCTGAGGTTTTCTCTGGATAAAAAATAAGAGAAGAAACCAGCAGTGTTTATATCATAAGAATGCAGAAATAATCCTGCTGTATTACTTAGGAGAAAAATAGATCTAATAACTTACCTGATGTCTTCCAATATATTTGTGTTCCTAAATGCCCAACATATCAAATATATTTCGTGTTTGTTTGTATTAAGGGCTTTAGAAAATAGAGCTATGAAGGACTGGTGCACTGGGACTATATTAGTTTTGCTAATTCATGTAATTTTAAAACTGATTTAACTCATAATTCCTAATCCGTTGTTAGCAGTCAATCAGCTCTTACACTAAGTGGGACATTCTGGCTCATCCAGGGAGTTGAAGCTGGCCTAAAATATGGTATTGATTTATTGGAATGCAATTTTCATTGTAGAATGCACACAGTGGGAAGATATGCAACTGTGTGAATACTGGATGACAATAACATAGGAAGACAACATGGGAATATTGTATAAAAAAAACTATCGTAAGATGCAAAGAGAAGAAAAACAAAATCCTTTTTATGAGGAAAGGAAGCTAAATAACTTTTCCTTGGTCAATTTGCCTCTTAGTGAGCTTTCTGGGATTTGTCTGTGCGTCCTGAACACATAGGAACTGAAGGGATTACAGCTAGAAGAACCAGTGCTGATAAAATAAGAACTGGCCTGAAATTTAAATCTAAAATTCAAAACAGACTTGAACCAAAACACTTTAGATAACTGAGCAAAAACCATTTTTCATTATTATTTATCCTGGATGTTCTGATTTTAGTTGGAGTCAGAAGTAAAAATATTATTGTTGTGCAAGTTTATCAGCTGTTGTTTTTCTGAACTGAAGCAGAAAGTTTCCCAGTAAAGCCCAAATGTCAATCTTTTAACACAATTTGCTACACAGAGTTTGAACAAAGTGCCCTGTGGAAAGGTGACCTCTATTTGGCCCTTAGATAGATAGGAAAGCTGGACAAGGATAGTCGTGCTTTCTGCAGAAAAACAGAAAAATCAGTTTTCTTACCCAATGGCAAGTGTTGTGCCTTAAAGAAGTTGCAGTGGAAAGATGGTCTTATTCAATCCTTTCTCAATTAGGGCTCCTTAAGGAGGACTAAACAATTTCTGGAGTAACAATCTTCCTTACTCTGTCGATCAACAGTTATTCTTCAGGCCGTAAACTATGTTCTGCTTTATTTTTTTCTCCCTTGAGAACTTTATTCCATTATTAAAATACTATAAATTTTTTCCTTTTTTTTCCTTTTTTTTTTTTTTCTGTAGCTAGGAAGTAAAGGAAGGAGTGAACAAGAGGAGAAATAAAGAACCTTGTATCTGATATGGTACTAATAATGCATATACCTGGTCTAGCTATTGTTGTTCCTGGACAAAAGGTTTTTTTTTTTAATTTGCAAAATAACCCCGCAACGTTTTGTTAGTTATGAAGAAAGTACTTAAGATGGGGCAGCACTGGTACAAAAGGAATAATGAAGAATAATGAACAGCTCATATAAGCCATTAAGGTTACATTGACTTTGAGTGAATCTATTATTCTTTTAGCATGCCAGTTTCATGGTGTAGCTGTTGAGTACCAGCGCTGTTGAAGGCAATGACATTTGCACCAGACAAGGAAAGCTCAGATCCATTCTTAAGGAGCTGAGCAAGGGACAGTGAAATCAGTTAGACCAACTAAACACTGTGAGTAAAGCATCAGCTCAGTTCCCGTAGTAGCTGCCTCAGCCCTTTGTAACTTTGGACAAACTACTTAAAGATAGGACTCCTTTATTCAGGAATGTGACAATCATTTGATTTAACCCTGGAAACAAGGAAGTGTAGCTCACCTTGAGCTCTGTATTGATGTGAGTAACCTTTCCTTCAGTATCTGATCTAGCTCAGGTACCTCTATTGTATGCTATAGGCTGTTATTTTAATGTGGGTTGTATAAATGTTGAATGGAAGGGAACAACTGGATCCTTTATGTCACTTTAAAACTTCTTGTGTTTCAGCTTTTATAAAGACACATAATCACAATGGGGAAAAAACATGTGTCTTGACCAGGTACTAATATTGTAGTCAATGAAAAGAAATTGGAAGAAGTGTCTGAATCATTACTTACACTTTTAAGCACAGCCTTCCTCTTTCTTGTTCTACTCAGGCACAGGCTATTTTTTAAATGAAATGTCAGATATAAAGCTCTAGTGCTCTCCCTGTTGAATTCAAGACAGTATAATACTATACAGCACTCCCAGAATTTCTGTTCTCAAAAGGATACCTCCATTTGTCATTTCAGAAACCACAATATGAGTGCTTCTTCTCCTTGTCTGTAAAATCATTATTTGAAACAATGGATGTGTAAATAATAGCCTAGGGAAACTGCTGACACACAGCTGACACTCTGAAGCAATTAAAATTTGTTATTATCAACATATTTGGAGAGCCAGCAGTTCCCTGACTTTTACACTGATTCTTCAGCACGGCTTGTGTTACCAAATTAACCTCCATACTTGAACATAGAGGACAAAGAAATAATAATGTCAGGAAACAAATACACACACTTAGAGTAAATTCACAACAGCATTTATTAGAGTTGATGGATTCTGTACTTTTGCTGATAATTATTTTGGGGGTGGGTAGCAGCAAGAGCACTTCAGTACTGAACGTCAGATTGGAGTTCAATAACAGCACAAATCCACCTGGCTGCCGGTTGTAATGGTTCCTGCTTTATGTTGACTCTGGGGGCCTCCCTCCACACTTGGAGCTGAATCAGTGCACAAATCCATCAAACCAACCTGACAAAACAAAATGTTGAGATGGCTTGCCATGCTGGAAGTGGCTTCACTGAAAAAAAATGAGTGGGAGAGCTGGTGCAAAGGACAGGATGAGTTTGTGTTGCAAAGGGGAGTGCAAGCCTCTGGCAACCAGCAGTTAGACTGGTATAGGCGGCTATGGAGTCAGCCTGGCTGGATGGGAGAATGGGAGGTGGAGAAAAAACTGCCTGAAACATGCAGGTAGAAGTTTCATCCTTATTATTTACGATTTAGTCTCCAGCTGGAGCCAGCTGCTCTAGAAACCCTTTTTTTTTTTGTTTTTTNATAACGTGCATACCATATGTTAAAGTAACATGTGCATACTGTACACTACAGTCTTTTCTCCCTGGAGAAGAGAGGGCTTAGGGGCGACCTCATCACAGCATTGCTGTACTTAAAGGACTGCTTCAAAGAGGACTGGGGCTCTCTCTTCACAAGGAACCACACAGAGAAGTGGCAACAGGTAGAAGTTGCAGTGGGAGAGGTTTCATCTCAATATAAGAATTTTTTTTTACAGTGAGAACAATCATTCACTTGAACAACCTCTCCAGGGATGTGTTGGAGTCCCCATCGCTGGAGGTTTTCAAGACGTGATGGGGCAGGGTGTCAGATAACCTCATCTAGGCTGCCTTTCCCAGGCAAGGTGGGACCAGATCACAGAATCACAGAATGGTCAGGGTTGGAAGGGACCTCTGGAGGTCATCTAGTCCAAACCCCCTACCAGAGCAGGGTCACCTACAACAGGTTGCACAGGATGGCATCCAAGTGGGTTTGGAATGTCTCCAGTGTGGGAGACTCCACGACCTCTCTGGGCAGCCTGTTCCAGTGCTCTGCCACCCTCAAAGTAAAAAAAGTTCCTCCTCATGTTTAGATGGAACTTCCTATGTTCAAGTTTGTGTCTGATACCTCTTGTCTTATCACTGGGCACCACTGAAAAAAGACTGGTCCCATCCCCCTGGTACTCTCCCTTTAAGTATTTATAAGTATTGATAAGATCACCTCTCAGTCTTCTTTTCTCTAGACTAAAAAGACTTTAAAAAGTCCCTCAGCCTTTCCTCATAAGAAGGATGCTCCGGTCCCTTAACCATCTTTGTAGCCCTTTGCTGGACCCTCTCCAGCAGTTCCCTGTCCTTCTTGAACTGGAGAGACCAGAACTGCACACAATACTCCAGATGAAGCCTCACCAGGGCAGAATAGAGGGGAAGGATAACCTCCCTCGACCTGCTGGCCACACTCTTCTTGATGCACCCCAGGATGCCATTGGCCTTCCTGGCCACAAGGACACATTGCTGGCTCATGGTCATCTTGTTGTCCACCAGGACTCCCAGGTCCCTTTCCACAGAGCTGCTCTCCAGCAGGTCAGCCCCTAACCTGT
>VZSZ01010170.1:371977-444609 GCA_013398815.1 Ibidorhyncha struthersii
CCCTTTTTGAAGACTGGAGTGACATTGGCTTTCCTCCAGTCCTCAGGCACCTCACCTGTTCTCTAGGACCTTTCAAAGATGATGGAGAGTAGTCCAGCAATGACTTCTGCCAGCTCCCTCAGGACTTGTGGGTGCATCCCATCAGGACCCATGGACTTGTGGGTATCCAGTTTGCTGAATTGTTCTCTAACTTGTTCTTCTTCAACCAAGGGAAAGTTTTCCTTCCTCCAGAATTTCTCTGTTACCAGCAAAGTCTGGGACGCCTGAGGGCTGGCCTGAGCAGTAAAGACTGAAGCAAATAAGGCATTCAGCAACTCTGCCTTCTCTGCATCATCTGTCACCATGGCTCCTGTCTCATTCAACAGCAGGCCTACATTTTCCTTAGTTTTCCTTTTGCCTCCTATATACTTAAAGAAACCCTTGCTATTGGCCTCGACGTCCCTCACCAGGTTCAATTCCAAGGCTGCCTTGGCTTTCCTCGTTTCATCCCTGCATACCCTGACAGCACTCTTATACTCATCCCAAGCAGTCAGTCCCTTCTTCCACATACTGTAAACTTCCTTCTTCCACCTGAGCTTTTTCAGAAGCTCCCTGCTCAGCCATGCAGGTCTCCTGCTTCCCTTGCCTGATTTCTTGCTCTTAGGGATGCACTGATCCTGAGCTTGGAGAAAGTGATGCTAAATAACAGCCAGCTCTATTGAGCTCCCCTACCCTCTAGAGCTCTCTCCCATGGGATTTCTCCAAGCAATTCCTCGAAGAGATCAAAGTTAGCCCTCCTGAAGTCCAAGGTTTCAAACCTACTTGTTGTTTTGCATGTACTGCACTTAATCCTGAACTCTGTCTTCTCACAATCACTACAGCCAAGGCTGCCCTCAACCTTAACATCCTCCACCAGTCCCNAAATAACAGCCAGCTCTATTGAGCTCCCCTACCCTCTAGAGCTCTCTCCCATGGGATTTCTCCAAGCAATTCCTCGAAGAGATCAAAGTTAGCCCTCCTGAAGTCCAAGGTTTCAAACCTACTTGTTGTTTTGCATGTACTGCACTTAATCCTGAACTCTGTCTTCTCACAATCACTACAGCCAAGGCTGCCCTCAACCTTAACATCCTCCACCAGTCCCTCTTTGTTTGTCAGTACCATGTCCAGTAGAACACATCTCCTGGTGGGCTTCTCCCCCACCTGAGTCAAAAAGTTATCATCAATGCACTGGAGGAACCTCCTGGACTGTACATGCCTAGCTGTGTGGCCTTCCCAGCAGATATCAGGGTAGTTGAAATCTCCCATGACAACCAAGGCCTGTGATTGTGAGATGATTCTCAGCTGCCTGTAGAAGGCCTCATCAACTTCCCCATCCTGATCAGGNTGTCCAGTAGAACACATCTCCTGGTGGGCTTCTCCCCCACCTGAGTCAAAAAGTTATCATCAATGCACTGGAGGAACCTCCTGGACTGTACATGCCTAGCTGTGTGGCCTTCCCAGCAGATATCAGGGTAGTTGAAATCTCCCATGACAACCAAGGCCTGTGATTGTGAGATGATTCTCAGCTGCCTGTAGAAGGCCTCATCAACTTCCCCATCCTGATCAGGTGGCCTGTCATAAACACCCACAATAATGTCTCTCATATTACCCTGCCCCTTGATCCTCACCCTCAAGCTCTCAACTCGCTCTTCATTTGCCCCCAGGGAGAGCTCAATACATTCCAGTTGCTCTTTCACATAAAGAGCAACTCTGCCACCTCACCACACTGGCCTGTCTTTCCTAAAGAGAACCTAGCCATCGATGATGGTGTTCCAGTCATGTGACCTATCCCACCATGTTTCTTTGGAGGTCCTTTTCAACCTGGGCTGTTCTATCATTCTATAATTCTCTGATTATTATGGTTTCCTAATATCTTTAAGTAGAGAAAAACAAAAGTGAAGAAACAAAAGAATGATTATACGTGTTTCAGCAGGTATAATAAGACTTCTTACAGGTAGAGTTCAAACAATATATTTTTCAAATGGACTATTTTCCTACGGTAGAAGAACAATTGGAGTTGCTTAGTTTTAATGCACGTTTAGTGTCCTTCTGATGTTTCTCGGATGTACATTTGCAGCTTTTGAGATTTTTTTTTTTCTCAAAGTCCTGGCTCCAAGGTACTTTGGATTGCAGAAGAAACTTGGCTTTCACTTGACAACTGAGACAGATGAAGGTCTAGCCTTGTGGTTTCTGCCAAGCAGACTAAAGTTTACCAGAAGAAGTGGAAGACTAAATAATGCCCTGGATGGCCTTTGCCTTGCTAGAGGGCTGACTTCGTTGACTGCCTCCTGCCTCATACACTTGCAGTCACATGGCACAAAAGTTTTTCCATTGTTATAGCATCTTCTACCCTTCCCTTAGCTCAAAAGACTTACAATATGTCTGGTGCTTTACTTTCAAGAACAAAGAAGCTTTATCTAAAGCCCCTTCATGAATTCTAGATTTAAAAAAGTGTAAGCTATTCCCCAAGTCTTTCATAAGACTTGGCTTTTTTTTTTTTCTCCTTGCTCTGTATGTTATATTGTCAATATTATCACATTTTCTTCAGGGTTACAGTTATCTTTGCTGTTTATCTATAATTCTTTTCATATTAGCCAGTAACACTAGAATACTCCCCAATAGGCTGTGTTTCATGGAGGCTTCAAAAGTTTGGCAACTGCTGTTAAAATTATTCTGAAGTTCCAGACCTATCCTTTCATCCTAATCATTTTCCCCCACAGGTCCTTTTGAAAAAAAATAAAAATCAAATTTAAAATGCAGCATTCAGGATACCCACTGAGACTAAATGTCCTGTTTCCATAGTAAAAAGCTGTTAAAGTTTATTTATTTTTCTTTAAACTTATAGTAACGAAACCATGAAGCTACAAAGATAATTTTGCTCCCTCCTCTTTCCACACATTTCAATAGCTTTGGGGTAGATACCACAATGAGTTTTAAAATGAAATTACCTTTCATTTTCAGAAAAGAATAACTTCTAGCCATATCAGCCATCCAACATTACTTTTTTTTTAAATGAAAATTGAATACGATAAGGAAAGACAACAATGCCTGAAGACCAATACTGAAGACAAACAAATCATTGTGTCATTGGAGGAAATGACATATAATGTCTGGTTTGTAAGGTGAGATGTGCACTTTTGAAGCTGAAATACCCAAGACAAAATGAAAATTATTACATAAATGGTAGAAATAATGGATAATGACCATGCATTGAAGCTGTGTGACATTTTCCATTATGACAGATTCTTGTTTTGATTTCTGAGTTACTCCATTTTTTCCAGTGATGGCTGCAAGCCTTTGGGGTGGTTTTACTTTGTCACATGAAATTCCTTTGCTTCCGAGCTATGTAGCTGTCCCCTCTGTAGCATGTATTACCGAGGAAACAACATTATGTGAACAGCAGGCACAGATGTGCTGAATGGTCAGGCTCCGTGACAGACAGCCACGACCTTTTCTAGCACAGCTTTCATGGCTGATAATTTTTGCTGCATTCCCAGGGCAGGCAGAACGGGCACCTGAGTTCTGCAAGCTGACCCATCTTGTCTTCGTGGTGAAGAATCACACATGGGGCTGAGGTTAGAGAATAGAGAAAGGACAGCCTGAGGGCCTCACTCACCACAGCACTGCACATGGAACTTCACCAGTGCTCCCTACTCCTGTGTCTACCCATACCCTCTCTAAGGCTGCAGACCCAAGAGGCCCATGCTGCCTTTCCTCTGAATCCAGTGCACAGTGTGAATATATTCTCCTCTCTAAAATAGCAGTCCTTCTGCTGCTAGTTAAAATAGCATGGCACACATGTCACTGCAGCTGTACATAATAGCTGTGCATTTGTATTCCTGTGAAAATAAAAACTAGAAAATGGCATAACTCTTCTTCTCCCCTGCAGAAAATTAAAACAATCCCACAGCAATAACTGTGAAGAATGGCATTAAAAGAAAGTTGTGATAGGTCAAGTTCACATTCAAGTTCCTGCTTGCAGTCAGTTACCATGCATCAGCTGAGCCACAGCAGCTACATTCTTAGCTCAAGGGAAATAGAGGGTAATGGCACTTAATGTGGCCTGTGACAAAAGACAGTCGAGCTAAGTCACATTACCATTCATTTGCCATAGCAGAAGAACAAAAGACTCTCTGGCCTAGCTGACATCATAACTTTTAATTGGTGGAAGTTTCAAGCTGCACTTAAATCATTATTTTTCATTAACATACACTTGAAAGAGAATGCCAAGATTTTTTTTCCTATGCGCCCCTGCATACATTATGATATATTGCTTAATTGTATAATTACATTACAGAAGGAATTGGGGGTGTTGTTTGATGAGAAGCTCAACAGGAGCCAGTAAGGTGTGCTTGCAGCCTGTATCCTGGGCTGCATCAAAATAAACGTGGCCAGCATGTCCAGGGAGGTGATTCTGCCCCTCTGCTCTGGTGAGACCCCGCCTGGAGTACTGCATCCAGGTCTGGGGCCCCCAACATAAGAAGGACATGGACCTGTTGAAGCAAGTCCGGAGGAGGGCCATGAAGATCATCAGAGCGCTGGAGCACCGCTCCTATGAAGACAGGCTGAGACAGTTGGGATTGTTCAGTTTGGAGAAGAGAAGGCTCCGGGGAGACCTTATAGCAGCCTTCCAGTACCTAAAGGGGGCCTACAGGAGAGTTGGGGAAGGGCTTTTTACAAGTGTACATAGTGATAGGACAAAGGTTAATGACTTCAAACTGGAAGAGGAGAGATTTAGAGTAGATATCAGGAAGAAATTTTTACTGTGAATCTGGTGAGGCACTGGAACAGGTTGTCCAGAGAAGTTGTGGAAGTCCCATCCCTGGAAGTGTTCAAGGCCAGGCTGGATGGGGCTTTGAGCAGCTTGGTCTAGTGGGAGGTGTCCCTGCCCATGGCAGGGCGTTTGGAACTAGATGATCTTTAAGGTCCTTTCCAACCCAAATCATTCTATGATTTTATGATTCTATGATATTACTTTTCAGGCTTCGTCTCTCCCCTATTTCAGTGTACAGGACAAATCTGTAGTGCAGAATGAAGGCTTCAGACAGGATAAAGGTTTCTGCTTCACAGCTGGGGAACTCTGCTGGCTTAGGAAGATGAAAAAAACACACACTGGTTGCTCTTCCTAGCCACTTTGGAGTAATTTTCACTCTTGGAAGAGTGCAAGGACTGTCACTTGTGGGTGGCCCATGTCACACACTGTCTAAGGACTAAGCCTTAGTGGTGACAAAATGCACCAAGTTACTTGTCAACATTCTGGAAGGAAATAGAGAAATATTGCAAGCAAACACTGTAGTCTCAAAATAAATTCTTCCATTCCCACTGCAATAAAACTGGTATTAAGTATTCATTTCTCAGACTCTACTTCCCAGTTTGTTACTACATTAGAGGTTTCTTATTTCAACACAAAGCCTACCATTAACTACCAGTACTGGTGTGTCAGAAATACTCTAGGGGGAAAATATTTGTAAACTTAGTGGGCATATTTCAGAACATAAATGTTCCAATAGGAGGAAAGATAATGACTACTCTGATGCAATACATAAAGTATATACATATATATTACAGGCTGACTTTCATTATGATCTCTTTTTTTTTGCTTCACTTATCAGTTTTGAGAAACACAGTCTGTCTTGAAAGACCAATTTTCATGTAGAGATGAAAAAAGATTTCTGAGTTGTGATATTGACTACCAGTGTACAGTAAATTACCAAACTTTTTTATAAATAAAAAAGCTTTTGAAACTGTATGATATTCACTCTATTTAATTAATGGTGGTTGCTATGGATAGTTCTTTTTCTGTTTTTTCTTTTCTTTTCCATGAACTGCATTAGTTAAAAATAGGACACTTCAGATGCTGGAACTCTTGAGTCTTTTCTGAAAGTCCCATATTTTTATCTACTTTCCATCTTTTATTCTCAGCAACATGAGAGACAGAACAGCAGGATTCAGGCCTGAAAACAGTTTGAAAAAGAAACACTCTGGATTTTTCAAAAAAGACTTTAGACTATAGGCACCCATATCTTATTTTGTTTTAATGTAATCCAGCTCTTTTAAAGTTGTACCTTTAGGGGACAATCCTTTAAGTAAACACCAATTACATAAGTCATATTATTGCTCTAATTTTAGTGAAAGATTTCACATTTAATAGTTTTCTAGAGTAGGAGAAAGTATTAATGAAGGATTTTTTTTTCTTATCCTACAGATGTATTAGCAATGCTTACACTTAAACTAAAACATCATTAAAGTCACTGGTTATTTACAGAAATTTTCTTAGTTGGATTACTTTAAGCTGCTTTAACTCCTTACAGCTGGAGTTTTTGCATGACCCATGGTAGAAATATGTGTGTGTGTGTGTACATAGATTCTGAAACAGCCTTGAGCAATGTTCTTTCTGAAAGTATGAGCAATGCTTAAAAACATATTTTGCTCCCATTTGGATAGGTTGTTACTTTGATTTTGTGCTTGTCTGAGAATTTGAAAGGCACTCAAAGAGGCTACAGTATAAAATATTTAGTAGCTTAACTTTCAGATAGCTTCCTTATGTACCACCAGCAGACTTTTTGGAATGATAGATGTCACTGTCCTAATTCAGTAAGGAAGCAAACAGAATAGTTTTACAATGATCTTAATTAATGAACAGACTCTGGACATTCCCAGAACTCGAGTAGCGCAACCATTACACATCAGACCCACTATATCAGGAGGTTACCTCAGAGCGCGTGTTTATTTTCTTCAGCTTTTCAGACATTAAAGAATCAGACCATTGGCAAATTCACAGCAATATCTTAGCACAAATCAATTTCCCTTACTAAGTGTCTTATCTTCCTGTTATGGTGGTATGTTGTTATATCACAAGAGTATAAAAATATTCTACCTACACAGAAAATTCTTTTAAAACATTTGCTTATAACTCATTGATATGTTTTGAATTCAAAAAAGAAAGGAAATGCAAATAACCATGTAAGTGGTAAGCAGTGGGAAACAGAAATGAATAGGATCTTAGAAGAAGGGGAAATGGGAATTTCTAGACAGCCAACAAACTACTGCTACTGTATTTTCTTCTGAAGTAAAGAAAGAAGATGAAACATTATAAATATGAGGAGAAAAGAGAAGGATGGATTCACATCTTATACCTGACTCAAAGTTTTAAGGTAAACACGTAAAGATAATTTAACTGTGACCAGATGAAATACCCCATTAATGCATTATTAAATTTGACGAGCCATATGATTAGAATTAACACATACTTAAATAATGTGTTGAATTAAGCTTTAAGTCTTAAATACATCGTAATTTAATTTAATAGTCACATTCAAAAGCAGAAAGCATTGTTTGAAGACAACCTGGAAGAGAACTGGAAGACACGTTTCCTAATGGAAGCCAGGCAAAACTATATGGATACCGGAAGCATAGTTCTACTTTCTAATTAGGGCGCCTAATTACTCAAACTGTTCTGCACAGTCATTTTCCTTTCCTTCCTATAGTGCTGGGAAGTCACAGGGGGTCTGCTCACATCCATCAGCTTGCTGCATTCACATCTAAAATATGTCATGGCGTACAAAGAAAAGACAATTCTTTCTGGTTTCTAATTAGTATCACAACTTGAGACATTAGTTTTTTGCTCTTTTCTGACCCTGCTTCTGGCTTCAGACCATATTGCTAGAGTCAGCAATTGCTGCCAGAAAGCAATGCCAGGAGGTGTAAAAACAAGTATTCGGTAGCAAGTGCAGGAATAGAATAGCTGCTTTTTCAGGAAGATGAAGATTGTGGCCATGCTGCAGCACTAAATAGAAAAGGATCCCTTCTGATAAAGGGGTTAACAGAAATTAAAGGAGGAACTTCTCACTCAGTAAGGTGAAGACATGATAGAGAGGACCTGAAAGTGGTGAGCAGACCCAGCTAATTACACGGGCTGCTGTAAGAGGGAAATCTTCATTTATCTTCTGTAGGTGTTTGACTCAGAGCGTATAGGTAAGTACCTGCTTTTGGTTGTTCTTGTAAGTTATAATTTAGAAGCCTCTTTTGCAGGTGACCGCTTGCAGAACAGTGTCAAAAAATAATACTTTTTTTGTTTTGTTTGATTTGCATTTGAGTCTTCTCAGGAACGCAAGTTAGTGGTAGGTGTGGAACCTGTGGTTCTCACTTCCCTTCTGATTTTCTTTGTCTGTGGATACATACCCTGTGGAGTCCATTCTTCTGTGTCTTTGGTGCTAAGAATTATTATTTTGACTTCCTTGAAGAATTAAGTGGTGAAGGGACTTATTTTTTTGTTTTAAGTTGGACTTAAATGTAAGCTGAGCATTGTGCTGTTTATCAGTAAGAATGTGGTACTCAAACCTGTTTGTGTTCAGAGGCATAACAGTAGCTAATGAAGGAAATGCAAAGCACTTGCTAAGTGTCTAAGTGTCTCCAGAATTAGTGAGTAGTTGTGTGAGGGCTTCTCAGTTTGCTTTGTACTTGATCTGTTGTCAGTAGTTGAAGTCCCAGGTTACGAGCTGATGGCTTTCTGTCATTTCTAGAATATGCTCGTGTTGTTTTTGTCATATCAAGCTTGGTAGGTGCAATGTGCTTGATGCAACTTGCTACAACATGCTTGGCTAGCTGTAAGTCACCACTGCAACCTCAGAACAAGTTTGGGGGTGGTGTAGGTGCTCAGCTGGTGGTCTGAGTTTGTTGCGACTTTGTGAGCCATGTGTGTCTCAGGGACACCTGCGATTGTGCAACCTGAGTTAACTGACAATCCTTGGCAAGAGAGCATCTCCAGAGACTGATCAGAAGACAATTAGTGCTGTGCTTGTGCAAGTACATGGAGAGATTGTTGACAGGGCTATATGATGGCAGGTTCCTGGCACTATGGAATGCCTGTATGTTCCTGTGTGCTGTGTTGACTGGTTTTTATAAAGTGGTAACGATGGAGGTGGTTATGAGGGAGAAAGCGGTGGGATGGGAAGTGCCACAGTAGAGACCTAATGCTTTAAGGAAGAGATTCCAGATGTAGAAGAGAAACTCTTACTTGCATTGCTGTTATGTGCCCTGGGAAACTTTCAGAACAGCAAATTATTCAAGGCATGCTGGGACCTTATTTTTTGTCATCACTTATCAACTAGGCATAAGCCCTTTAATAACAACTATTTGAAGTTTGTGGTATTGTGAGCAACAATATCTTTCCCTTATGTGCCCCAGTCAAGAGAAGCATAATTGCTTATGCTTTGAAGCGGAAATAGGACTGATGTGTATATAGCATATAAATGCTGATGGCATAGACCGATGATTGGATGCATGGACAACATCGTATCTCTGGTTGGAAAGCAGCTGGTTTGGCGATCCCCACTTATGGGAGCATCCCCAGGAGAGAGAGCCTTACTCCTGGAAGGAGTGACAGTAGAGCATATAGATCCATATGCAAACAGTGTCCAGCATTCTTTTTTGGTGAAAATAATAATTAATTCAAGCCCTAATATAATCTGATTCATTCCTGGTTTAATATAATTACTGCATATCAGAGAAAGTGGGAGTGGATCATTTCTGGTATCTCTCTGACAGAATTCTACTGAGTTATATTTCCATAGATGGCAATTGTTGTGCTAGTGTGGATATGAAAAGCTTGAGAAACTGTCTGCTTTACTTTTGACTCTTAAATTTCTTCTTCCCTTAGAAATGGAGTATAACCTAGTTATGGCTTCCACTTTGATGGCTCCTGCCAAAGACAACCTTCTCTCTTAGGAAACTGTGAAGACAGTGGGGGTTTTTGTTGCTGTCTTTTTCTGAGATATAATGAAGGTTGATCAAAACTGATGGACAAAGTTACAGGATAGGAACAAGTTCAAACTGATAAATCAGGTATAATTTTTTACATGTTTTTATCTTAGTGACTGCTATTGATGTTTTTTAATTAATGCCACTGACTAGAAGTTTCTGTAAATTAATGGTCTATGTTTCATCGTTGTCTTTATTAATGACAATTTGTATATTAAAACAAAGACCTTTTTAGGTATCACCTCAATTAAAGTGGTAAATCCACAGAAAGATTCAGCTCCAATTACTTTGCTTTAAATGGTTCTCTCATTCTGCACAACATTTCATTAACAACCAGTGAACAGACAATGTAGGCTATTTCCATCCCACCTATTGCTCTTGAAATGGCACCTCACAAGAATTACCACTGGCATGCTACAATAATAGATGCGACAGATTTTACTGGAGTAATGGGTTTTGTTGGTTTTGAAGAGATGAAACAATTATTCTCAGCTAGGTTTTGTCAGTGTTTCTCTTTGACAGGTCAATAATGCAGCAGCAGGAGCAGCAGTCATGGCACGTCTAACTTTCATGAAGTAACAGAAACAGTGATGTACATGGTTACTGTCTCACTCCCAGGATGCCAGAAATGGCAATTCACCTTTGTGCTGGAGAGACATCATGGGTGACCTGCTCCAGAGAGGCAGTTTCCACTTCCTGTGCCAGAAACCTGAAGGCTTATCTGAAGCCTTCTCTCTTTATTAGATATGCTAGCGAGTGTTCAAAGAGTCTTCACTTAGGATTATTGTGTGACGAGGGAGTGCATTTTAGGGACTCCAAAAGGAACGGCAAGAAGAATGAGGGAATAATTCAGCCAAAGAGAGAAGGTGGCCGAACATGTTAACTAACATGTTCAAAAAAATGGAGGTCTGGTCAAATCCTTTGTAAGATTTAATAACTAGAGGAAATCTCATGCTTAATTCAGATTAAATTCTTTTCAGGGTTGACAATTACTTTTTATCACACCAGTGTACACACTTTTGATTTCTTACTCCTAAAATACTTTGAACTGGTTTTATAAAAGCATTGGTATATTGTCTTTCCCTACAGTGCTAGAAACGCAATCCAAAGTTGACAGCAGCAAAGCAGTCTGGAAGATCAAGGAGGCAGACAGTTCATATTAGTGACGATCAGATTTACCCTGGGTGGGAAGATTATGAGAGGAGAACTACAAAGTACCACACGTTAGAATTATCAGCAAGTGTCATTCAGTCAAAATTCAGGAGCAGGGTTTGTACAATGATACTTTATGCTTTGTTAGCACTCATTAGCTGTCAGTCAGGGACAGCTCATTAAAAGAAGATATGATGATGGGTAAATAAACAAACAGAACTACATGTTCTAAACAGTGGCATGCAAATAGACTAAAGGATAGTATTTTCTTTTGCAATGTTCTCTCCAGGTTGCTTATCTGAATTGTCATTTTTATGTCCAAGACTATTTCTGACACTTAAATTAAGCTTTTACTTTAACCATCAATGCCTTTACATCCAAGTGGCAACCAGTGGTGTTCTTCAGGGGTCGGTTTTGGGACCGGTGCTGTTTAACATCTTCATCAGTGACCTGGACAGTGGGATTGAGTGCACCCTCAGCAAGCTTGCTGGCAAAACCAGGCTCTGTGGACTGGTCAACACGCTGAAGGGAAGGTATACCATCCAGAGGAACCTGGACAAGCTTGAGAAGGGGGCCCATGCAAACCTCATGAAGTTCAACAAGGCCAAGTGCAAGGTCCTGCGCCTGGGTCAGGGAAATCACAAGCACAAATACAGGTTGGGCAGACAATGGACTGAGAGCAGCCCTGAGGAGAAGGACTTGGGGGTGTTGGTTGATAAGAAGCTCAAAGTGAGCCAGGAATGGATGCTCGCAGCCCAGAAAACCAGCCGCATCCTGGGCTGCATCCAAAGAAGCATGGTCAGCAGGTCAAGGTAGGTCATTCTGCCCCTCTACTTTGCTCTCATGAAACCCCACCTGGAGTACTACATCCAGATCTGGGTCCCCCAACATAAGAAGGACGTGGACCTGTTGGAGCAAGTCCAGAGGAGGGCCATTAAGATGATCGGAGTGCTAAAGCACTCCTCCTGTGAAGATAGGCTGAGAGAGTTGGGGAAGACTGTTGACAGCCTGGAGAAGAGAAGGCTCTGGGGACACCTTATGGCAGCCTTCCAGTACCTGAAGGGGGCCTACGGGAAAGATGGGGAGGGACTCTGACAGGGAGTGTTGCGATAGGACAAGGGGTTATGGTTTTAAACTGGAAAGAGGGTAGATTTAGAGTAGATATCAGGAAGAAATTTTTACTGTGAGGCTGGTGAGGCGCTGGAACAGGCTGCCTATAGAAGTTGTGGAGGCCTCAGCCCTGGAAGTGTTCAAGGCCAGGCTGGATGGGGCTTTGAGCAACCTGGTCTAGTGGGAGGTGTCCCTGCCCATGCCAGGGGGGTTGGAACTAGATGAACTTTAAGGTCCCTTCCAACATAAACTATTCTATGATCCTATGATTTTTAAAACTTTGTGCCCTTTAATTCCCAGCGCTTAATGCAGCAATGGGAGGAAAATAACTTACTAGATTTCACTGTAGAAGTACAACTAGAAATATTCCATTTTCAAGAGGGTTGTCTTGACCTCTGGAAACTAATACATAACAAAACACAGAAAGTAAGTAGAAGTGTCCAAAGGTCCTTTCTGGTTTTGCAAGCAGTGATTCCATGTCCAGACTATCAAACTGTGTCTCCTGTCCCCTTCAAAAACAATGAAATACCAGTTTTATGTACTGGCAATCTCTGTATTTTCACATGACACTCATTGGAAAGGGTAATATGCAACTGGCTAGTGAATAATTATTCTTTTTTAAAAAAAAAAAAAGAAAAAAAAGACATTCAGCTTTCACAGAAAGAGACTAAAGATGATGTAACTGGGTGTTAATACCTGCATTGTAACTTCAGCCACTCACTAGCAAATACTTTGTAGGTAAATGTAGTAAAAAAAAAATATTAAGAATGCTTGGAATAAAATCCATTTTATCTCAGTTTTTAAGCTGTAACTAGTGAGACAAGTTCTCACAGAATAAACCTGAAGTCACTGTATCATTCTGTGTGAAGGCTGGATAGCCCGTAAGCCTTGGTTTGAGCTCTGTCTGCGGCTACAGCATCCCAGCTGGCCACAGCTTGCTTGGAGGTGCTCCCTGCCTGCATAGCCTGGAGTTGAGACACAATCAAGAATATGCTCCCTGGGAATATAATTGGACTGAAGTGCGCTTACGTGCTGTGCAGATTAATCTTTCATGATGGTTGCTGAAGTGCAGGACAAAGTGCTTGCTTCATTGATTTGACACAGGACATACTATTCTCATCACTGTATGATGCATTCTATAAAATAAAGGATGGATGATTGGTCCTGGCAGGAGAGATGTTCACGAAGTGCCTTTCTTCCAGTCCCCTGCCTCATTTCTGCTTTTGAACCGAGTCTTCTCAGTGGCAACTGCATCACAGCAGCTCCTGTTAATGCAAGATTAAAGACAGAAGGCCCCCTTTCTGCTGTACAAGTGGGTCTTGTATTCTGTCTGTACACAATCATTCAGTATATGGAAGCAGCTTCTCAAGTTCAAGTTGAATCTGGGAAACCATATTTTCCACTGCACTCTGAATGTTATTTTTATTGATTCTATTTCTTTAAATCTGCTTCTTCCCAAAAGTCCATTGCAACTATACTTGAACAGATGTTTCTTTGCACCCTATATAGTCATTTTCACCAGTGTAAAACTTCTGATTTTGACAGCATTAATAAATAATGGGGGAGGGGGAGAAAAATATTCGTCAGGGAAAAGTTAGAACAAAAGGCATTTTCCCTTAGTTAATTTATAAAAGTCAGCAGGAGTTTGTACCTTTTGAAAATCTACATCTGTGTTTTTCTTATATTTATTATAAGACTATTTTTAAAAGTTCTTACGGAAAAGTTTTAGATCATTTCATCTACACAGAACTGGAAAATGCAAGGTCTAAACAAATATAACAAACTGCAAAGTAGTCACAGAGGCTAACTTTAGCTTAATGAACTAATCTTCTGTGTATTCAGTAAGGAGGGAGTCAGAAAGGGAAGGTATGTGTTGAGGGTGGTAGGAAAAAAGTTGTATTTGTGTCAGGTTTTATTTCATTGGAGTTTTTTGAGTTGCATCTAGACTAAAAAAACCCAAACAAACAAAAAAACCCCAAACAAAACAAAAATCCCAATAAACCAAACCCTGAACAAACTTCTCTGTGGACTGTAGGGAAGCCAGAAAATCTTTGAGGGTCCTTGTCATATTGCCTTATTGCAAGACCAAATGAGTATGAAAGTAGTTATGATACTGACTGTAAATTCACTTTCACAGGCATGACTGAACTTGAATATATGTTAGTGTGAAGAGTCTTTCCAGGGAAGCTTGGTCTCTGCAACATAACCTACTTGTTACCCTTGAGTTTTCACTAACATATAAAATAAAATGATTGAATACTTTTCTATTGAAAGACGTTTAAAATGGGTTTTGTAACTGTCATGTGGAGATTTCTTATTGTACATGACTGATTTGAGATTTAATAATATTTTCAATGGCATAGCCAACAGGGAAGTAAAGAATGGTTTTGCGCATAAACTGAAAAATAGTTTTTGCTTCAAAGTGCTAAGTGTCTCTGTAATTGTATCAAAATGAAATACTGCTGCAGCTACAGTAACATTGTGTAATGAAGCACAACTGATTATGCTATAGTTTCCCTAATATTAACATTATTATTCAAATGCAAATACTTGTGTATCTTGTGGGGTGTGTAGTAATGAAACTGATTTCTTTTATCTTGAGTGCTGTGTCTTTTAATTCAACATTGGTATTAGACCATATTTTCAGATGCCAGACAGAAAAGTGCCTGCTTTAAAGTAATAGATTTTAAGGTCAGAAAGGGACCATAGACTATTAACTAGCAACTCCTGCATTCAAGCACAGAGGCTCAAAGAGAGGGATTATTTTCAGTAGCTAGTCCTCACAGATCCAATCTAATAGAGAATTGAATAACTTGTCAGTTTTTATGCTAATTGCCTATGCATCCACTTTTTCTAATTTTCTTGTTATTCTGTGTGTGTGTGTGTGTGTGTCATTCTACCTAGACAGAGTTGTTCTCAGCTGTGAGGTTGGTCTCTCATCTTTCTTACTTTCTTACCTATTAGCTGTACTCATACCTGTGTCTAGAAGGGAAGAGAGGCTTCTGCGGGGTGTGTTTGTCAGTATTTGTGAACCGAAGACATGACAGAAATCTAGCCATCTGAACAATCAAATTTGTAAAAAATCCTACCCTAATACTAAGACCAGAGAGATGTGTCCATGCTGAGCAGTTTTCCCATGGTGGCTGAAAGACTTGATAACTGGTATATGGCATGTGTGCTTTAGTATCAAACACGCAGACAGATGGCTGGCTCCCAGAGCAGAGCTATGAAACCTGTGTGAGGCCACTGGTGTCTCTATCGTGGGGGAGGTGGGAAGAGTTCGGTGCCTTGGGGCAGATGGATGAGTCAGATGCTGACAATGAGTCAGAGTCCATGCGTGGGTGTGAAGCGCCTAGAACAAACCATTGGGGAAATAGCATGGGTGAGCCTCAGACACCGCACTGACTGAAAACAAGTGAGATCTGCTATTTTCTTGAAAACTTTTTCAATTGATGTTACTTGAAGGTTTGGGGTTTTTAATTAGAATTTTTCTTTTTTTCTTTCTGTCTTTTTTTTTTTTTTAAATGTTATTCTTGGGTAGGAAAGAAGGAAAATAAATAACTGTTTTGGTAATATAAATATTTACTTTGCTTCCTACTCACTGCTGTGCTGCTCTTCTTGAACATACACTTTCACATCCCAGCCTCCTCACTTGAAATGTGGTCAACAGGATGACAACAAATTTTACTGCTGAACTGCTGGATTGGAGCACTGAAAAAGTCCATTTTGCTCACTTCTTCCTTTATGATGGGAAAAAGGGCTGGGACAATGTGGGCAAAAGTTAAAAAGAGAATCAATTATGGATAAAGACTTCTTAGTAGAAAAGGCAGCTGTTTGAAGCACCTTCATAGAAGAATTCACAAGGTGAGTTTTTCCCTCTAATCAGCTTTGCTAGAAATGCATTTCACAGCCAATATTGTGGACTGTGTGTCAAGTGTCTGGATTTGCAGCTAAGACTTTAATAATCATGGCTGTGAGCAAATATGGAAAGAAGATCATGGAGCGGAATAGCTCAATATGGGTACTAGAATGGAAGTGAACTGTGCGTTTCTCTCTGGTACTGTTTAGTATTGCCACAACATGAGAAATGAGGAAATATGCAGGTGATTCCAACAGCAGAAGGGCAGTCAAAATTTCTGGAGCATCCAGTTGTTGATTATATTGTTATAAAATATTACCGCAAAAACAGAAATCCTAACAAGATAAAAGAGGAAATAGGGAGTGAAATCAAGTGGGTAGGGGGGAAAGAAGTGGGACAAAAGGAAATAACATGATGCTTCAGTATTTTTTTTCCACCTCATTGTCCTTTGCAGACCTCAAGAAATAATGTTGCAATGATTAGGGAAGTCATCCACAGTATTTACTAACTGCACCAGTATTTAGAAATCAAAGTTTTGGTAGAAGAACAAAATAAAGTTTATAAATTGGCAGTGTAAAGTCACTGATAATGTAGAGTTGCAAGATGAAGACTTATCAGTATAACAGATGAGAAAGTAGATAAATTAGATAAATACCGGGGGAAAGTTTGAGGAAAGGCCAAACAACAATTAACCTCTACATGGGTTGAAAGCAAGTACTGGAGGTACTTGGGAGCATAGATCCCCTAGTGTATATTGAATTTCAATAACTGGATTACCAACACTTAATATCATCTATAGTAGTCAACTGGGAATCAGTGGATATAAAAAGAAAAGAGCATTTGAGAGAATTTCTGGGATCAATTAATATCAATTAGATTGTTTAATCCAATGATTAATTAAAAAAAAAAGAAAAAAACTTGATAGGTAAGTTAAAAAAATAGTAAATTGGAGCCAAAATTTCAGGAAGTGGCAAGCACATTTTTCTGATGTGTAGGCTTAGAAGAGTAAAGATGACAGGCTAAATGGGAAATCTTTGCCTTTATTACAATGTCTTTAAAGTAGTTAGAAATACAAAAGAGTAAATTTTGTCATTAGCTGTAGGTATGTTACTGAGAAATTTTATATTTTATTAATTTTTAAGGGTATATTGTAAGCTATGTAATATACGACTGCTATTTCATAGTTGCAACGAAAATGAAGTTTTTACCGACAGTTTTCACATCCAACAAGTTTGATTTATGAAGCATAAGTACATGAAATGTCTGCAGTAGTATAGCAGAGCTCATTAGAGAAATTAAATATTCTGAATGATTGGCCGGTTGGCTTCATTCTTGAAATGGCATAACAGTTTATTCTTGGTTTGCTATCAGTAGAAAGTGAGAGTAAAATTCAGTCTGTGTTGGGCAAAAGGAACCCTTGTCCATGGAAAAGGGTGTGAAGCAGTTCCTTGATGCAGTGACCACTAAAAGCTGACCCTCTCCATCTTCCTTTCCTTCTGAGCCATTGCACTTCACGTAATGCTCAATCATCAAACAGAAGATGTTCTTCAAAGCTAAGGCACAATAAAAGAAAAATCCATGTTGTCTTTCAAATGTGTTTATGGTCCCAGAAAGTCCAAGAGTACTTGGGCTTTCCTTTTATCATGGCTGATCTTAAAGATCCTACAGGAGTAAACTTTAACACAAAATTGAGGCACTCAATTGGTAACTCACCCATCAAATATTTATCTTTAACTATTTCTACCTGGCCTTACATCTTTATCATGATTAATGGCCTATTTCAGTAGGTTGGAACCATGATGCAGTCCTCTTGGTATTTATGTTTTTTTTTTTAACATTTAATAAAGGCTGTGTCCATGGGAGTCATGGGAGTAATTTTTTTATTATTATTATTTTATTTTAGAAGAATTTATAGAGTAGCCTCCTATAGTTTTTTGGAGAATTTGCTTTAAAGGCTTCCAGTGTAGGATAGGTAGTTAAAACTGGTCATTTTCATCCTTTTTCAGCTTAAATATATGGCAAATATAAGTGTGGTAAGGATGATCTATGACTACTATGGTGAGGAGTGGATGAGCAGATGTAATTTATACAGGAAAGGCAGAATCTTTTGCAGGTTTGTAGACTGTGGTAGCCCCACTAATGCAGGTACATCTTCTGGGCATCTGACAGGTGCAGGAGGAGTTGGTTTAGTGAACAAAGCAATGAAGGTGTTGACAGTTGAACAGAAGATGTAATAATCTCTTAGAATAGCTGCAAAAGAGGACTGAACTTGGGGTTTTGCATGCTAAAAACAATTATGAGGACGTTTTTTATGGAAAGCTTGTGCCAATGTACAATAGATCATACAGTTTCTTTGTATTTATCATTAAGAAGTCAAGTGCAACTATAATTACTTTAATCATAAGCAGTAAGTGATAGCATAAACCAATTTATTAGTGAATCTTCATCTGATTAACTTTTATCACCCTTGTCCAACTTATTATGCTATATATAGATTCTGTGTTCTAGGATCATCACCAGCAGCTGAGTCTTCACTATTAATACCAGTAAGTGCCAAGTAGATTGTATGTGCTAAAATGAGGCAATATGCTTCTGGCTTTTTCTTGAATGCGTGTATTTTGACACTCCTTTGAATTTGTGTAGTGCATCTACTGAAAGTAAGATATAACATAATGCATCCTCTTCTTTTGCAAGTTATCAGCTATATGTACACAGATCTATAATTCTTTTATCTTGGCTTATGCAGTGGGAGAGATCTTAGATGTAAATATCTTGAGTTGTTGGAAATGTTGTTTGTCTTCTATAAAGTGCCTTCCAGAAACATATTCATTCGTTTCTTTGTTCACTTTCAAGTTCCACTTGCGTGATCTTTTGGTGTGGATAAACTCATCGTAAATACATTTAAAAATGACTTCACTTTACAACATTCAGAATATTTTTTTTTAGGCATGCTATTTCAAATTGTACAGAACGCTCCTAGATTCTTTTATATGAGTCTTTACATAATCTGATTTTTTAAAATGTCTTCCCCTTCCTTTTGTCATTAGTAATGATATTGTCCTATCTCATCTCAGAGACTGCATCCTGGATATTTAGATTTGTCTGTGTCCCCATGTCCTGCACCACACATTAAAGCATTATTAGGAACTTGTATACCGCAGAACAGGATTGAGCCTCTCTTCTCTTAAACGTGCAGAATCTATGCACAAGAACATTGTGGTTAGGATAAGAACTTTGGATTTTCTGGACAAATGTCTCCCTGTTGTCCTCACTAAGCTGCAGGTTTTGTATTGCATGGTGACTTAGTTCTGGGGTGAATGTGTTGGGTTACTTTTGCATGAAGCTAAATCAGAAGATGTTCTTCAGGTTACGATGGGGATTCAAAATCTCTTTTACAACGACTTTAAGATCCTTATTGACACAGCAGGAAAAATTTGGCTTGATATGCAGAAGACAAACACAATGCCAAGATCACTTAGTTGTTAATGAAACACTTGTTCAGAACAAGAATTGAGTTCTTAAAGGTTTTGTTCTGGCTGAACAGGGTGAATTTCACTTTTAGTTTCTGATATGCAGGCCTCATTCACACTCTTATGCTTCAGGATATAAAAATAACATCAGATCTGGACTAGTGACAGGGATCATTTATCCTACCCAACACAAAACAACTAGATCTGTCTTGGTTTTCCCTGTTGGTAATGGAGATCAGCCTATTCAGGGCACCTCAGCGGTGTTTCTTCTGGCAATCATGAGTGAAGGAATCTTGGGAGACTACACAGGATCAAGTGGCCAAGTTAGGCACCTCACATAAAATGTTCGGTGGTGTGAATATGCTTCTTAATGGTTCATCATTAATATGATAAACAGACGATTTCCTGGCACAGTAGGGGTTTTGTGCACACATGATAAAGCAGAGCTGGCTGCTGGGTTTGAGCCCAGGGATAACTGATACCTGTGAATCATAACTAAATTTTATAGCTAATTTATTTGGTCAGGACAGTGCTCATTCAGCATAACATGTAAGACTACGAGAAGATCAGGAAAAATATTCTGAAAAATGAGTACGACAAAGAACTAGATACAAATTCATTAAAGTGTCTCAAAAATTCTACATTTAATTTTCCCTAATATAGAAATAGCATTTAAATTCATTACTTCTAAATATTTCATGTGCTTCTAATAACCTAATCTACACATACATACTGTGCAGCACTGTCTTTCTCACCCAGATACAGAAATGTGCGCCTGTTCTTTTTATTTTGGTCCTTCCTATTTTTACAGCATACGCTGTTATGTTATTTTCTATAAACAAAACTGCTTTGAGCTGTTCTAGAGAAATTGTTACAAAGTTTTTATTTAAATTGAGACATATTTATTCTTTAAAACTATAGTATATTCAACATTTGCACTCACATCTTGTTCTCTGTCTGTTCTAAAAGCCATTTTTTCCAATTATCAGTAACCTACAGGTCTCTACATATTCTGGAGACTAACTAAGGATCCGTTATGATGAAATAGGAACCCACTTACCTATTCTATTGAATGTTTTATGTCAATGTCCTTCAGGTCTGTGGAGAATCTCATAAACATCATAAAATTTCTGAACTTACCCATTAAAAAAAAATAAATAGAAATATTAAATTCTTGAATTGAGTATCTACTATGGCCATGCTAAAAACAGGTGTTTCTGTATGTCTTGTGAAGAATTTGCCATCAAATTTTTCTTTATTTGCTTTTCCTTTTTTGATTAACAGGTTTTCTTTTTTTTTGTTTCTTTTTTTTGGTTTGTTTTAATTCTTTTGAAAGTGAAACTTTTGCTTTTGGCCCTATATTGTACTACTGTTTAAAATGTTTGACTAGTTGCTACAACCCCATCACCAACATTTCCTTGTGGTTTCTCACCTGTACATTTGTCTCACAAACGGTATGCTTTTCTAGGTAAAAATAATGCTTGAAAACTGACCAGTAAAATGAGTGTGTAGTCTCTCATTCAGACTTATAAGCACTCCTACAATTTCTCTATATCAGTGATAAATGATGTATGTAATTGACAGAAATAAAAAAATAGAAATGTTCCCCAAACTCTTAGAAAATTATGCAGTCATGGAAACAGCAATGCCTTTAAACACCTAGCAATGGACATAGGTAGATAGGGTCGGTCTCCACTTTAAGAATAGAGAAGGATGAAACATCTTTCCAAATCACTTGTGTATAAGAGGGTATAGATGCATTATTTAGCCTGAGGTTGGCTACCAGTGATAGAATGATATAGTAATATAATGTATGAACCAGGAGTAGACTCATTTATGCATGGTTCTAATTTGTATCTACAGTCCTAATTTGATCTCAAGGAAACTCATGCTTCTGGGCAAATATCAGACCACATGAAGGATTTTTATATTCAGCTGACAAATATGGTGTGGGGT
Source organism: Ibidorhyncha struthersii (assembly GCA_013398815.1). NCBI lineage: Eukaryota > Metazoa > Chordata > Aves > Charadriiformes > Charadriidae > Ibidorhyncha > Ibidorhyncha struthersii. The sequence continues at coordinate 393,302 of VZSZ01010170.1, forward strand.
TTTTTGATTTTTTTTGTTTGTTGTATATCATAAAACAGATGTAAGGTTTTTGTATGGCTCTTCACACTTCCTCCCTCCTCTTTATGTACTAGCGAAAGTGTACATGGCTGACTATACTCAGTATTGAGCCCAGCAGTGTAAAATTTGTATTCAGCCTTTGTCTCTTCAAGCTAAACTGAATTCTAGTCACTGGAATGCAACGGTTTTGGCTTCCAGACAGAAATTGTTTCCAGGCAGGAATTTACAGCACTGCAATGTAGTTGGTTTACCTTCAGGGTAGAATCAATGTAGGGCAGTTTTAATTCTGCTGTGCTTAATACTCGTTGAATATGGGGAGGCATTTGTTACAGCAGGACTCCTTTAATCCTGAACATTAGTAATCTGTAGTATCTCCCACTTTCACTAAGATTGTGTTTTATTGGCAAACTTGATAAAATTACAAGAGGCACAGTTATTTATGACTATTCAGACATCTAAAATAGGATAATGCCTTGAGGTCTGTTCTTTGTTTTAAGTCATATATTCTTATTTTGTGGGAGAAGTAAAATTATTCTATTAAGCTGATTAGAGTGCAAAATACACACTTGGCAGTAAAGCATATATGCCCATATACTCAGTAGCCGCAGGTGTTTGGCATTTCCTAATTAAGATGTAGGAAGGGTTTTCAGTGTATCCAAATATTTTATTATGTGGAGCATATTTTTATTCAGTCAGGAATTGGTCTTATTTAACTTAGTTCTGAGCAGAAGTAACTCCAGATTTCAGTAGGACTGACTAGCTTATCCTGTGATTGAATGATTCAGAAGGAAACAAAGAATGGTGAGGTGAATATGGTTTGCCTACTGAGGAAAAGATATAATTTCTTTAGTTATCTTCTTAACCGTGTGACTTCAGAATTTGTGTTTATAGAATATAGAAGTATTCTGGAAGAGTTTCCAGGATGTTATCCAAGAAAAGTTAGGGCTTCTATGTAAAGGAGCTCACAAAAGGCTTAACTTTGTCATCCTTAGGTGCCCACAAGAAAATCTTTCTTTGCAATATCAAAGCCAGATGTAAGTGGGAAGTTGTAGCGATAATTTTGATGATGGGTTTGGGCTGGGCTTTGTTTCCCCACCCCCTTCAAATTCTTGTTCAATTTAAAAGAAAAAAAATAGCTATAGCAGGTTACCTTAGTGGATTCACTAAGAAAATAATTATTAAAGGTTAGCATGAGAGTACAGGAAAAAGATGTAGAGGTATGTGTATCAGTCCTGACAAAGGACACAGACAATACCAAGGAACACAATTTTGGGAAATCATCTGAATTATAAACTTACTTACTTGGTTTGAATCCATCAATATGGTTAGCTCATCAAAAGACGTTTGATAAATACAGACATAAAACTAAAGACAGTTGTTATGCCTGAGCAGGAATTGTAAATTACTTATTCAAGTCTTGTAATTAATGTAGTTATGGGGAACCCTTCCCCCACCTATCATACTACATACTGTATAAAGTGGATTGTATTACTGGAGGTATCTGTTTATATGTCCCATAGTACTTCATACGTTTGTCTATCATGTAAACAATATGACCATGGTCACATAAGATTTGATTCATAGTCTATAATAATTACGATGTCAATAGTAACAGGTAAAGCATAGAATTCAATAGTTTAAGGTTATGACACTCTTGTTTAGAAATTAGTATTACTTGTTGGTCAGATTTATGCATATTGGACCTGTCCACGGGATGTTTTCTGAAGCCTGAATCTCATGAAATCAGAACAATGTTTTGTCTAGGTAACTGTTGAAGCTTATCACCCTGTGGCCTAGCAGACCAGCTACAAATAACATAACTGCATTTGATCTTGTTTTCATTGACTGTTACAGGAGACTTGCCTTTGGTGTCATTGTGAAAGGGTCTGAATTCTTGGAAATCTTGGTCATTTCTACTTAGAAAGGAATGGAATAAAAATATCTTTAGTCAATACGCTGTGTTTTCTTTCAATGAACAATTTCAGCATGTTACTGAAAAGGGTGTTGATGATATCTCTCATGTTATGGCCCTAGTTAATCACATACTTGCTGCACCTCTTTCTACAATAAACAACCTTCAGAATAGTCTAGTAGTTAGACCTTAGGGTAAATGATGATGTAGATTGCACAATCTCTATGGGACATAATCTCTTCCTGCGTGGGTACAAACTCGATACAGAACAGAGTTTTTTTTTCTGTCTAAGGGCAACTGGATATTGGTATGCTTATTTATTTATCTACAAAAGAACACTCACCTAATCCACTCATAATGCCATGTTTATGCTGGAATGACTTGAAAAAAGATCCTCAGAAGAATTCCCTAAAGTATCTCCAGTAACTTAATTGTACTTTAAGGACTGAATTAAAAACTCGAGAATTTTCTTTTGATCTGTTCACAAACTGTTTCATTGTAAGAATTCCAGTCTACTCCCTCTGAAAATAATATTTTTCAAAAGGATAACTCAGTACTCTCTTAATAAAAGAGCATTTATCATTCCCAAAGTAGATCTGTTTACTCTAAGCCACACTGTAAAATGATTCAATGGCAGTGCTAATCCCCTGTTGATCTAGGTGACAAAACTCTCCATTCTCCATAGTTCTCCTTGTTTTCAATGTAGATCACCCATTTCACAGACTACTGGGCTGGCTGAATGAGCTATTAATACTTCAACAAAATTAGATGGCTCATATTTCAAGAAATGTACAAAATTTGCATGTGAATAAAAACAAAGATGAAGAGTTTATAAGTGAATTAAAAAAAAAAAAAAGTCTTCCTTACTAGGAGGAACCAGCCATCTATTTGAAGGAGAGAAAATAAAATCCATAGACGAGAAATTGACATTCATGCACTACAGTGCCTAAGGAATTTTAGTAAATGCTTCTTAAACAATAAGCCATACTTGTTTCTTACTGGAGTCTTGAAAGCGATTACATATCAGGGTGTCTGGATGTAAATTACCATGTGGTGATGACTAAGGCTTTTCTTTGGGTTACCACTACCTTTCAAAATTTAGCAAAAGAGCTTTTTGCTGATTTGTGGGCCCTGAGTTCAGTTTTATATTTGTTAAGACCTGTGGTGTAACATGAACTACTCATGCGAGCTACTTCCAGGGGAAAAAAACATCCTCTGAAACTTGAGATCTTTTTTTTTGAGATCTTTTCCCTTCGACCTGTTGCTGATGCTAGTAGCAATGGAATTCTGAACTAGTAGGTTTATGGCATTGTCTTTAACTCAGTTTAATTCAGGTCAAATTGGCATCTAAGTTTAAAGTTGGCAAATCACATAATGATTTTATGAGATGTCATAAATGCCTGTTTCTGTTATGAACTAACTGTTTAGCAAGTGTTTATTTCTCCTAATTTTTCCCAAGTGAGTAAATTAAAGTCAGAAAGATGACAACAGCATCCATAAGTTACGGTTACAAAGGTGATATGCATGACATTTCTATTCTGCTTTTCAGTGGTCTTATGTGCTTGGGAGAAGAAACAGCAAGGCTGTGGGGTTGCAGAAGAGAACACAATGTGGCTACCAGCTGGATTTTTAGTGCTACACTTGGCCTTTGCTTCTGTGGTAGAGCAACTGTCTCCATTTGTAGAGATTTACCACTCTGCTGCTTCGTCTCTTGAGATATCAGGTAACCCCCAATGCTATTTACTAAAGCATACAGATGGCTCACAGAGACATCTGCAGGAAATATATGTCTGACTCTAGAGGAAATTTGACTTAACTCAGGAGGAGAATTGACTGACTATATAAATTAAGGTTTCACAAAGTACTTTAATTTTTAGGTTAAAAACAAACCAGTTAAAATATATTAGAGGCCCTGGCAATACAACTGGTGCGATTAGCATCTAAAGTCTGTATTGCTGTTTGTGTCTATTTTGAAATCTTTTTATGCAAAATATTCCTGTTTAGTTATGGTTCATATGCTCATCTACTTGGGATTCAACCCAGAATGTTGTTTAAAACCTAAATTTTCCTGAAATGAGAAGGATGAAAGCGTGCACTGTGCGGTATCACTTTGAGCCCATACATTTCTTTTTCATATACTGGGTACTGCCCTGAAATACTTATTCTTACGTTACTATACATAATGTTCCCTGAGTATCTTCCCAGTCAGTCACTCCTTCCATAAAACATTACAACTAATGCATTATGCTTCTGACTGTTGATTATGGGTGGTTATGACATGTCCCTTTGGGTTGTGCATAGCACTTTAATTTTTACATGAATTGGCTTTGCACTGAACATCTACATTTCTGGGCAATCTATTAGTCTGTGAGGATGACTGCCATGTTGTGAAGGAGAGTTCATGTTTCAGTTTTTATTGTGACATACTCTTTGTGGGTGTATGTGTATACACGAGTGCATACTCCTTGCTATCTTGGAGAATATTCAACAGAATAGAAGAGAACAAGAATAATTTGTATATAACCTGTGGGAAGGAAATGTAGACTATAACCTGAAGAGGCATGAGAAATTCAGGACAAATCGGCTTTTGACCTTTCTGTTTCTTCCACTACCCAGCCAATTTCTTGTGTCTTTTAGATCATCTATGCCTGGTTTTGTTGCCTTTCACTCTTATACTCCCCAGGAAAAACATACCCCTAGCAGCCAATTTGTTTTGCCAGCTTGATACCAGGAGAATAGAAGATGAGCACCAAAAGTTCTGACTTGTTGAGGGTGTCAGCTGGAGTGATGATGTCTGGCTGGGAAAGAGTGCCTTCCAGCTATTCAGTGGGAGCCAAACTGTGCATTCATCTTGGCACTGACACCAGCATCTTTGGCAGAGAAAGGCTCTCTCTCTTCCTTAGAGAAGGCTGGGTGTGCCAGTTATGCAAGGCAGCTGTGGATTGCTGGGTTTCAGAAGACAAGCTTGTCCAGGGAAATCCCAGTCTCTACAGTCTCCATCTACAGAGAGGATGTGAAAATCAAGACCATGGGAGCACTTGGTGTGCAAGGATAGTGTTGCATTTGTCTTGATGCAAGAAACTTGCTAGGCAATGAGGAATAAAAAACGGATTGGTTAAGGATGGATGGAGGGATGCAGGCAAGGAAGAACTGTGTAATGGCTGGGAGGCTTGCAATGGAGGGTATGGATTTTTACACTGGAGAGACCCAGGGGAACAGCTTAAGGGTGACATAAAAAGACTTCAATGGCAATTCAGGAATTGGGTGCATATGTACAACATGAGAGGGCAGGATAAGCGAAAGGCAAGGACATGTTGTTAGAAAAAAGGTGTTGGGGAGAAATGGTTTAGCATACCTGATATATAACATACCATACATCCAAATGTGTCATGACGGATTTGGAGTCTGTGTAGAGGAGGGGATGTGGAGGCAGCCCTTTCTGCCTTCGCATAACTTTCTATCTACTTTTGTGTCCTTAATAACTACATTAGTGTCCTACACTTCTAGAAGTTGTGTAAGTATAAAGTTTTCAGGTTTGATAACTTATGAAAACAACCTATAAATCCTACTTACTACCAAAAGCAAAGTAGCTTTGATCATTTGGAAACAGGAGTTGAGGTGGTGTTCCAGACGCTTGCTGAAGGTTATTTCTTTGTCAGACCAGCTATAAAAATCTTCTAAGTTGGGCCAGGTGATCATTGGTGGTAGAGGTAATCCTACCTCACCGGTTTCTTGCATGCTATTTTGTGGATTTAATGAGCTATTTATCCTCAATTTGGACCTTTATGGTGGGGTAGTATGACAAAGTTAGCTCTGCACTCCTTCAGATTGGGTTTCATAAGTTAAGAAGCTATGCAGGTTGCAAGCTTGATTTCTGGAGGATGGGAAGAATTGAGAATAACAGTGTAGCATATAAAATACTGTAAATAGTTCTTATTTGTAATAGACTGCTGTGAAACGGTCTTTATTTAGACTGTGTTATTACAGCTAATTTGGGGTAAATATTGAAAACATTTTATTTTCCCTCAGCGGACCAAAAACAAATTGCAAAAAGAATAAAACTTTATTGCTTTATCTTGAGAAACATTTAAAGCACTGAAATAAAAAAGGGGAGGAATATAGACATCATATTTTTAGCATACTCAATGATACTTTATCTGAAAAACAAAAGAATGTCCTGTCAATAACTTTTAAGATCTACACTTAGAGCAAGAGGGTTTTGTCTCTTTAAAGAGGGGAAGTATTGTAGAACAAAAGGAAGTAAAAATACTCTATTTCATCAGTCTTTCATATCTGCAAGTAGATTTTTTTCCTGGCATGAAGTTCATTGACAGTGAGAGAGATACCCACAAGCAACAAAGAGTTAAGCAGAACATACAACTATGTAAACATCCAAGGGTTTGTTGGAGGATGAGGGATGAAAGCACCACCCAAGCTCTTTTAAAGCTGTTTACTTTGTTCCTTTATTGTCTTGCAGTTCTACTCATATGACAGCAGCACTAGGGGTAAGGGAGATAGAGTGAAACGCAGGAAAGAGAGGAGGAAAATGGATGTGGTGTTCTGCATCAGGAGTACAACATGGTTCCCTGTGCCTTGCCTCAGGAAGGAAAGGAGGGTATTAGAGGAGCTGTCACCCTGAAAGGGAGGGAGACTGATTTCTGTGGATGCTGAGAGCTTTTAGCAGCAGGGGCTCAAGTACTGGAGGGAAGGGGATGGAGCCAAATACTCAAATTGCATGATGTGTGTATGGTGCAGCTTCCTGTCTTGAGCAATCCTAGTTATATAGATGTGGTGGGAGCTCTAGCGATCTGTAGTTTCCCTTGATTTTCTGCTTACTGAACTGGATTGGTCTTGCTTTGAATGACTGACAATTGTTTCTGGGCCAACCATTACAGTTCTCAGCACCCCCCAAATTCCTGAGTTAGAAGTATTGGTAACACGTGGAAATTTTTTTTTGGTGGAGTACGTTTCTGGAATAGAAAAAAATGTTAAGGGAGGTGGCCAATGTGTGGAAGTGTGGGTTTTTTTTTTTGCTTGCTTGTTTGTTTTTTTTCTTTCTTACAGTATGTTTGAAAGATGCAACAATTTGCAGGTGTGAAAACACCCTTTCGAGTTGATGACTTACAATCCTCCAAGTATATAGCCTCTTGTCTTAACATGAATGATCATGTATATTGTAATTGAAAGTTTGAATGTATTTCTAGCAGTCCAAAAGAGAAAAGAAATTCTCAGGTAAAGCTACACTGTACATACCAGGGCTGCTATTTTTTTAATGGCATTGAAAATGAGTTTTCAACCTCACTGTTCAAACCATGAAGTTCTATTGATATTGGCATATTTAACCCAGTTTACATTAGGCAGCTTCACAGCTGGATAAGTACAAATAACAATTGTAACTTATTTATTGTTACCCTTTCTATCTGCTTTCTTGTTTGTTCAGGTAAACTATTTTACTGTGTTCAAAGCAGATATTTACAGTTTAAGAATACAAAGTAATAATTGTCATTCAATACAATAAGTAACTATTACCTAATAAGTATTTATGAGATACTGGATAATGATTAATCATGTTTGCAACCCTCCAATAAGTCACCTGACAAGTCTGGTTAACCTGTTATTCATCAGTGAGAGGGGGATATTGGTCTCCATTCATCCTGGGACAGGCTGAACATCATTGCTGCTGTTGACCAGTTTTCCAGTTACCTGATTTTTTTTCCTTAGCGTTTTGTACCATTTGTGTTAGCTTTTACTCTGGAATCCTTGAAGTACCGACCCCTCTGCCTCAGCACTCTTGCATCTGTATTTAATTTTGTCTTTATTACCTGGTGTGGCTTGACTCTATTTATAATTTTCTCACAACCCTGCCTGAAATTTCAAAGTTTTTCACAGAATTTTGAACCAAGCAAGGCAGCTGTGCTGCCTTGAAACTATGCTTGGCTCACAGAGACTGGAGTGACTGGGAGGAAGGTTGCACTATTTTCTGTAAGACTGGGGTCAGATGTACTGTTGTGGTTGTAGCTGAGTGATGGGAGGTTACTGCCCACTCTCTGCCTTGATATATCAAGAAACCTGGACGCACAGGTCTTTCCTGTCAGCCAGAGATCACCTTGCTATTAGGAGTGTGTATGTTCAGTTCTGACAGCTCACTTCATGGAGGGGTCAGGGGCACCTGCACCTGTGTTCATGCTAGATTATTAGGGTGGAGTGGTAACTTGAAAGGGAAGCAGTGGCAAGTTGATAAGTGGAAGGAGTAATGTCTGAACCCTGCTAAACTACAGCCAGAACAACACTGAGACCTTGCTTCAGCCAGTGATTATTACCTTTCCAATTTCCTCATCTTTTCCTACACTCCTAAATATTGTTGAAAGGATTTCTTTGTAGAACTGTCATGAGATAATTTAATAATATTCTTGTATGCATTGACTTTTAAATAATCATGTGATTTGAAGAGATTCTTCCAATAAATATGATTAAAATTTCAAATTTATTTTTATACAGCCAATATCTGCAACGTGCTTAAAAACTTAGGAGATTTGAGGAGAGAATCTTATTTTTCTCATTTTTGTCTGTTGTCATGTAGCATGTTAGAAGTTTGTCCTTCTGGAGGTGAGGGAAACTCTTTTGGTCTGGAAGGCGTCTATGCTTATGTAGAAAGAAATTATCTAAAGAGAAACTTTGCCTGGCAAAAATCCACTGCTTTTACCTGGGCTTTCTCACCTAGTCCACAGTAATTGCACTGTTCTGTGTAGGCCTGCTGATGTCAGTGAGAAATCATGAAATTGTTCCCCTCATCTTGTTTTTTTTTTAGAAGTATTTGCATTTCATTTTCTAATCACAGTTGTTAGCTTGAGCTTTGAACAGGAAAAAAAAAGGACACTCATGGTTTGATGCTAGAAATAATTTTACTCTCAAATCCAACCAAAACCTCTTGAGAAAGTGCATGATAAAACATCCATGGCCTAATCAGCATCAGGTTGACCGGACTGGCTTTGCCCTACTTCCTTGATGAGTTACTTGATTAAAAGTTACTAATGTAATGAATAATGTAGAATCTTTTAACACCTCACTCTACATCCACCTAAATATCCGTAATATCTGGGACTTGAAAATAGTCAGGGGGGCTCACCTAGATGCAGGCTTCTGTGGGATGAGCTGTAGAGTTGCTGCATAGTGGGTGGAATGTAAAATAAAGAATTCCTTTTATTTTAGGGAGTCACAGCTCTGGTTGTGATTCACTGTGTGCTAAAGTGCCAGTTGTGGGTCTTTTAAGGGGTTGACAGAATTTTGTTTTTCTTCAAGGGTGGAGAAAAAAATCTTCCTTTTATAATTTTCCTAGGAAAGAGAGAACATCAGTAAAACAGTTGATACCAATGAATTTGGGAGACTATGCAAGTCTGATCTAGCTGTGCTCTGACAGGAGGAGAGCTACAGACCTTGTGCATTTTTGTTTTTCTCATTTGCTTCTCCCAGCATCTCCATTACATAAACCTGCTTGTTATATACTGTAAATTAATAAGAAGTCTAGAACTTGTGCAGCTGTTGTACAGAGAATAATGTATCAAACAGAAGACTTCTTTTGTAATACAATTAAAGGGAAAGAACCCTAATATGAAGGTTGGGATGCATGGCATATATGCTAGTGTTGAATTCTACTTACTGCTTCTTTTGCCACTTCAGAATTAGATAAAGATGGTTTCTAAAGCAATTTACAGGATTTTAAATTTTAAAATTTTGTCCTATTATTCTATTCCATTTTCTTTATCTTTCCCATCTTTGAACTGCACCTCTGTTCAGTAGCAAATTGAAAAAGGGAGGGAAAGAAGAGTTAGGGGAGCAAAGTGTTATAAAAGTGGAAGAGGTCTTTCAGAAAAAATTTAGTGTGAAAATGTAGGAAAATATCCTTCTCGATTTTTTTATCAGCTCCAATGAATGTCAGAATCACTGGTTTGACTTTCAATTTGTGTGCCTCTATGGTATGGGATTTTTTTGTTTGTTTTGTTTGTCTGTTGGGTTTGGGGTTTTTTAAGAGTGTATGCACCCTTTTAAGGTGACTGATTTAGTTAGCTTTCTATAGCATTTATGAGATTACTGTTCATGGTTGCTTCCAATAGAGGAATGGCGCAGATTACCAGGGGCTGGTGGACGCAGTGTTAAAAAACATTTTTGGCATTGGCAGCTGTATGAGCCCAGTTGCAAGATGTGGGGGCTGTGCTCATATGTATCGGAGCCCTTCTCCATCCTCAGACCCAAACACACAGCTTTGCTTCTCAGGTGCCTCTCTGCAGGGAGTAAGTCTGCTGCTCCAGTCAGGTAATGCACAGAGCTGGCTATTGATTTCCCATTTAGTGAAAGATTATGTGCAGAGAGGATAGGATTTTGGACCTCCATTGACACAAAAAACATAGATCCATACAAAGTATGAGCTGTCTTAATGGAAGATTTTGATACTGAAATTAATTGCAGTCATTGAACTTATTTTGAGCTGTGCATTATTTTCATTATTTGAAAGACTTCTTTACTTAACAAAGAAGAAAACAGAAAAGCTAGCAACAAATGTATTGGAAAACCCCACTTCTTTATAACTTATGAATGCTTTTTCCACACATTATAAATTCTGAAAGACTACTCTCACCCTATTCATTAGGTAAAGAAAGCAACTAACCAAGTTAATGATTTTTCTTTAAAGTAGAAGAATTGCCTTAACTGTTTTCTCCATGCAATATTGATTTATAGGCTAAGAATGACATCTATAGTATTATTACCTATTTTTTAAAAAAAATTAACATCAGGAAAATTAGAAACAAGCTAAAAATTTAGATCATAGTACAACTAAAGTATAACATGCATCAAACCACATGATTAGCAAATGGCGTACAGTCAGCTGAAAGGAATCTTTTGGTAGTGAACAGCAAATTGAGACTGCAAGACCTGGATCCAGATTTTTTAAGAATAATCAGTTGATTTAATGGTTATGAAAGTGATATTAAAGGTAAGGTAAAGATAATATCTAGTGCATTCTTTTCCCAATAGAACTGTAATATCAGGCAAATGACAGTGCCTCAGAGGATATAGGAAAAGTCAGTCTTTTGGAAGCAGTAGCAGAGTGAGAGTTTTCTGTTGCTGTTCTGTTTCCTCAGCTGTCAGCCTCAATGCATATTTTGCATCACTTCTACAGGTACAGTGAAATGTTTACTCTCCTTTAATCAGGGATTTCTACCATTAAAGTATACAGCCCTTCTTTGTCACCAGCTAGACTTAGTGCAGAACTGATAGAGATTTTTGACCTTGTTGAAAAATAAGTGCTGCCAGTGAAAAAGTTCTGTCATGTAAATGTCTGTTGCTGGGTTTTCAGATGTCAGTTGCATAATTTATTATTGAAGTCCAATAAAAAAATATAACTTCTGCCAAAGTCTTTGCTAAATCGGAGAAATAGGAAAAGAATAGAACATCATCCAAGGGCATGTTCTTTTTAATGGTTGTGACAGATTATTCTTACTGCTTATTCATAGAGAAGCACTGGTGAAAATAAAGCATATGCAGACCTTTTGTGGGTCCATAGAGAATTTCAGTTGCATTGTCACAGGAATGGTTTTTGCTTTCAGAGACACAAACCTGAAAATATTTAGTACTGATATTTTGTCATCTGAACATATTAGCTGACTATCTACCATTGCCTTGTCAGGGGCTTTATGCTCTACTTGCTCTTAGAAATGACATCAGTGGATATGCCCAGGTAAGAGTCTAAAGAAATCAAATGGGCACCCTTTCAAAAATTCTGCACTTCTGCAATGAATAGAGAATTTCTGTCAGCAAATGTAAAGATTGATGGCTTAGTTTAGCAGTGTTTGTAGAGTCTCCAATTGCAAGTGTGATTTGGAAGGATTCAAACTTCTTTATTCCTGGCTTTCCATGTCTTCTCCACTGCATAATGCAGTCCTTTTGTAACTTTTCATTAACAGACACTAAGGTCGGGAAATAAGAAAAGGAGAAAAAGAACTTGTTATTTGTGCGTGTTTGTTTTCATCACTGGTTTCTGGTTTGGGGTTTTTGTTTTTGTTTTGGTTTTGGGTTTTTTTTTCAGAAGGGAGTCTTGTAAAGATTTGTTCTGCAACACTTTCTAAAATGTCTTTTTGTTTGTTTGAATTACTGTTCATCTGAAATGTAAACAACAGAATTAGACTTCGGTGAGTTGTATGCTCAGTGCTTACAAACGATTAGCAGAACACTTTGGAAGCACAGTGTTTGACAGAGATGGATATTTCTGCTCAGTTGCTGTCCTGAATTCAGTTATTAGTAGGAATGCTTTAAAATGTTTATTACTTGATGCTGACGTCTGTGGGTTATTGTATGTCTAAGCATACAGCTACGTTTCATCGTCAGCGAAGTGTAAAGTTGAATTAAAGGAGTTTTTTGACCTTGTCAAAAGTAAATAGATGGAAACACTCCAACGAACAAAAGCTTGCCATCTTTCCAATCACTGTATAGTACACTGCTGGTCTGTCTAAAAGTCATATTACCAGTGTCAGTAAGAAAACTTCTAAGTAGAAGAAGATAAAAAAAAATGTGTTAAAAGTTCTACTGTGCACTTGCCCTCCTGTGTATTGCTGTTGAAATATATTTTGCCAGCATTATATTTTCGTGTCTACTCTTATCCCTTTGATGACAAATGATCTCTGCCAACTGTATAATCTCCTAAATACTTAAAGGAAATGATAGATTTTAACAATGATGGTAGGATATCTGAGATTTCAAATGTCATTTGAAAAGCTAATTAAACATAAATAAGAAACTGGAAACACTTATCTCAATTGTTGTAAAAAGAGATTTCTCAGTTATTTTTGTCTTTGCTGTGAATGGATCCCCCTTCTGGGGGTCTGAAGTATAAAAAGGTCCGTATTGCAGTACAAATGATTGTTAACAGAATTCACCATCTGCAGTACATCACATCAATATGTCTCTTAGGAGGACTTTCAGCTATTTTACTATTTTTATAATAAATGATATTCACTAGTGGGTATTAAAAAAATTAAAAAGCTATTATTAATTTTAGTAAGGATAAGAGGAAATTTACCTAGTGGTAGTCCATAGATATAACAATTATGGAGGGGGCTGTAATTCATTTACCAGTTAAGAAGTACTAAATCACCACTATTTCTAATTTACAGCTTACTTTAGTCTCTAGAAGATTCCTAGATTTATTGTGAAATGTTTTGTACAGATGCATGGCATCACATTTAAAATCACAAACTACAGAAATAAAGCTTATAAATAAAGATTTTTTTCAATTGGAAATTGAGTTGTATCAAAAATTCTTAAACAGTGGGAGAGTAATTTGCAACTGAATTTCTTCACAGGGCACTGTTGTGCTTTGGATTGAGAGTGCACATCTTTCTAACTGTCGAGTATCATATGACTTAAACTCTTCAATCATTTTTTCCTTCTTCTTTCATAGTTTGGGGAGAAAATTCATAAAGCTTATGCTTTAAACTTTCCCATACTGTAAAGCACTTTTAAATGTACCTTCCCTTGCTGTTAAACTTTGTCACCTGCCTTACCCGCAAAAGAAAAAATATGGTGAAACATAAGAGCAGGAACTGATTTTGGAGAAAAAGAAGTCGCACACTTTATAAAGGTTGTCATGCTTCTCCTCCATCTTCCATTCTACATGTTCTTATTTGAAGTTTAATTGTTCTTCATCCATATTCCCTGTTTTCTCCTCCCTACTTCTCCTCCTTCCAGTATAGTTGACAAATTAATTTCTGGGGTAAAAACTGCAGGAATATTTGTGCCCAGTAAATATTTTTTAGCATCTATTTATTACAAGCAGTAGGTAAAGGGGTTTTTGCTTTTTGCTATATGGCCTGATGTAAATGGGAGGAAAAGAAGATTAAGCTGAGTTTAATAAAAATCTATTTGGGATGAAGAAAAATCTCTCACATTTTGTCTAGGCCTTCTTAAGCAGTCATGTCCTACCTGATAAGTCTGTATAAGTGGATACATAAAGCTGGGATAAAAGGGAAACTTCTACTTTTCTATTACTTTTTCAAGGCACAGTGAGGCTGACACCTCTGTGGGGACAGCTGTGGCTGGGCTGGGACATCAGCCTTTGCTGAGGGTCAGGATCAGGCCTGGTGAAGGGAAATGGGGTCAGGGACAGCCCTGGGATGGCAGGCAGGGCCACTGTCCCAACCCGTGGGCCTGCCTCCGTGGAGCTCATGGCAGGCAGGGCTGTGGGGAGCTGGAGACCAGCCCTGCTGTGGTGCTGCTGGGGCATGAGGGCGCATTGCTGGCTCATGTTCAACTTGTCCACCAGGATCTCTAGGTCCTTTTCTTCAAAGCTGTTTTCCAGCCATTTGGCTCCCAGCCTGTTCTGGTGCATGGAGGTTGTTTCTTTCCAGGTGCAATTCTTTTATGAGGCTCCTTTTAGCCCATTTCTCCAACGTGTTGAGGGCCCTCTGAATGGCAGCACACCCATGTGGTGTACCAGCCACTCCTCCTAGTTTTTTATCATTTGTGAACTTGCTGAGGGTATGCTCTGTCCCACCAGCAAGGTCATTAAGGAAATCTTAAACAGCAATGGGCTCATTATTGAACTTTGAGACACGCAGCTGGTGACTGGCCTCCAGCTGAATTTGGTGCAGCTGATCACAATGCTTTGATCCTGGCTGTTCAGCTGGTTTCAGTCCACCTCACAGTCTGCTTAGCTAGTCCATGCTTCATTAGTTAGTCCATAAAGATATTATGGGACACAGTGTCAAAAGCCTTACTAAAGAATTCCTTTCCCTCCATAAAATGTCAAGTGGGATGTTGTAGAGGATGCACAATTTAAACTATGTCATGATAGCTAATGAGAAATTGATAGGGCCTGTTCTTGAGCTGAACGTCTAAATTTTATCTGTCCTGACCCACATCATGAGTATTATCACTCAAGATTTTGCTTATTTTGAGTGCTGTGTCACTCTGAATAGTTCCTTTGAAATTAAGATACAGTTTTTTTAAATGGTACAAATCTCATCCTTGGGAACAGGGTATGGCAATTTCTTTTGAGAAAAGCAAACCTTTCTTACTGTTTTTTGCAACTGTTACATGGTTTTGTACTGGTGGAACCAACCATACTGTACACAACAATTGCCTCAGGACTCCAGTGGTTTACCCTATTTGTCCACCCACCTCTGCAATACATCTATGCAGCTGAAGGTGCATTTCGATATTTGTCCACCTGTAGATTTTCAAATAGTCCCTCAGGGCAGCAGCCTCATGCTCTTGTGATACACCATGGTTACAGTATGTATAGTTCTCTATTGAAAAATATTGTTTAATTAGGTTTTGCACAGAACAAAATCTTTTTTGTATAAACGTTTTTCACTGTACTTTTCAGAATGTTCTCATCTTTTAGGGTTGATGGGGAAAGAGAAGTTAAATTAATCAAGTTGCTAGCACTTTAACTTCCTAAAGAAACATGCACCACTGAGTGGATTTTCACATTACACACCCAGTAGGGACTTTACATCTTGTAAATGCTTCAGTTTAACAGATATGAAAAAGAGAACTCTATTCTTCTTTGCAGAACAAAATGTTGCACAGGTGTTTTAGAAGTTGGTTTGATCTCTTTATTCTGCACATAAAATGAAAGATTAAGGAGTACTTACCATTCCCAGATGCAGCTGCTTCTCTGACCCGGCTTTGGGTGAGAGAACATCTTTGCATAGCAGTCATTTTAAAACTATGGATTGTGGATGGCTGTTTTTTTTTCTCCCTTGCAAAGTTAGAATCCACCTCTTCTTTTTTTGAAATGAATCCCAATCTCTTTCCTAAAAAAAAAAGAAAAAATCTTAATAAGACTTACAAGTATTGTCCTGTGGTGTAAACTGGGTTTGGGGGGATTGGGGATTTTTTTGTTTTAAATGTTGATACTTTTGTCCATGGGTGCTCCACTGGCCTGCTCTTCAGTGGAGGCTTGCATCTCTTCTGACAGCATAACTTACCTCTTGGCCTCTCTAAGGCAAATCCACACCAACATCATTAATGACAAAATAGAGTCTAATAGGTGAGTACAATAACTGCAGAGTTTCAGACCCAATGCAGAAGTCATAAAGGCCAGATAGTTCCCCAAAGCAACACAACACTCATAAGATCCTCTATACAGATCATGGAAAAGAGCTGAGACTTGTCTCAAAAGTCTTTAATACTTCTTCAACTTCAAATGGCTGTTAGGGATATATCATGTGCAGTCCTAACGCCAGAGTGTGAGAGATGACACATGTAAAAATAGAAAGGGCGTGGGATGGGGGCAAATATGCTTTAGAAATAGTCTAGAATCTCTTAAGCATTTTTATTCATTGTAAACGAATGAAAAAGCAAGAAGAAAATTGTTTAAAATCATTTTCAAGTCACCTCTAACAGTACCAGTAATATCATTACAATATATGAGCTGAAACATAAGAGAGAAAGTTCTGTTCATTTTAAAAGCTAAAATAGAGCAATTAGCTAGAAAGGATGTGTCATGCCTTACAATAAAGGTTAAATTATAGTAAAGTACTTCCTTGCAAAAATGTTGACCGTGTGCCAAAGCCCACACATCAAACCACATTTTCTCCAATCTGCAACACAGTAGTTCCCCCACCTGCCCAACTATAAGAATGGGAGGGACAATAAAGGGCCTGATTTTCTACTGTGCTATGACAGCTTGATACTTATTAGAAGTCATTGACTTTGCTGGAGTTGATCTGTAAAACTGGACTATTGGAGTATGAGGATTTACAACTTCAAATAAATCTCTGGTCACGTAATGGTTCAGACAAGCTCTGAATGCTGCTGCCTGTCTTTGGTTGATGGTCATGCCAGTAGCTCTACATCTCCGATGAAAACAGTAGAGGGACTTTGTCCACTCCTAGCATGTTCACAATTTTCCTTTCGGCTTTCCTATATTGTAATTTTTTTCATGCTTGCCCTCAACAGTCCATCTGGTTCTTTTCCTCGTGAGGTCTCTCAGAAACTCTCCTATCCGATCAAAGACATACAAAGATCTACGTAAGGTCTACTTTGCTTTATGCTTTTTATGTGTTCCTGCAAATTTTTCTTGTACTTTAACTCCTATTCGGCCCCCTAGAAAGAGAACTATGCTGCGTATATTACAGATGTCACTGTGTCAGGACAGGAGCCATATCATAAGTACTTGTATACTGCCTGTGGCTGGGAAGGACTTTGAAGATGCACCAATTCTTCTTATTTTGTAAGCAGGTTAGACCACAGATGCCTTTTAGAGATGGTGTTGTCAACAATGTTATCTGCACTTGTCTGGGGGTGAGTCTTTCTCAGAGCATGGCAGTACAGGAAGAAGAGGAAATGAAATCTCAGAATCTTCCTTTAGGTTCTTGCAAACAATCCAATTACTAGGGTTGGAAACTTTATTTCCTATCTGAATATCGTAGGAGAACTGTAATGAAAGAAATGTAATTCATCATCTCTCCATATTCCGTGGGCAGCATTTAACAGTGATTTCACTCACTTTAATTTACCATGTCTTTTCTCCCTTGTCAATTTCTTAATATCACACAGCTTATTCTATAGATTACCTGGCTCCCGTGATTCCTGTGTAACATAAAATTCTAGCATTTTATGATGGAATCAGAAAAATGCACTGTTTAACTGTTTACCATTTGTATGGATTTCTTTTTTTGACTTTTTCTTCTTATGTTGGAAGATGATACATGGTTAAGTTCATGCAAGTAATTTTGAAGGAGGACATAGAAGGCAATATTTGAGGTTTTATTTCCATTCTTACAATAGACAAGCTCATGCCTTTCTGCAGACTGTGGTGAAGAGCAGACACATTTGGTCTGTTGGGCAAAGTATCACCCTATTTCATGTTACCCAGATCTGGGGAGCACCAAGCCATTTCCTCCCCAGGACTTTTGTCGTGGCTTTGTGCCTTGGATACTCTGACATGGAAGGCACAGGTGTGTCTGTACTCACAGTACTCTTTCAACTTGTAGTTGTTCCATAGCACAGCTGGCATTGAAGTTCTGGGATTGTGGGAATGGAAAAGCTTTCTGGGACAGTTTTTAAAAAAATAAAATAATCATCAAAAACACCAAAAAAATGGAGGGAGGACTTTGTTCAGCTTTCACATCTGTAAGCAGTAATGCCCAAATTCAGCAGCACTGTAGTTTACAGCCACAGAAGAGGAAAAGTCCTGTCTGGAAATGTTCCCCTCCTGCATTCAGCTGTTTCTTCTGGAAGTGCAACTTTTCTTCTGGAATGATCTGTTTTTGCTGCTCTTACTTCAGCTGATGAAAATTTAAATGTGTGATTAGGCCTACTCATTTGCAAAGAGAAATGAAAGCCAAAGTGAGTGGTCAGAGTTGGACATTATGAAATGAACAGGCAGTCCCTGGCATATTGGAAGTAAAATTGCCTTTTTTGTCAGGGTGCTTTATACATGCAGCTAACAGTTTATTGTAAGATGTTCATACTGGAGAGCTGTGAAGCCACTTTTTGAATCAAAGGATGCTTTCAATTTCTTTCCTGAGAGGATGTTAGGGAGGTGGCTATTTTGTTTGCTGTTTTTCCCTATGATTTTGAGAGTGTTTCTGTCCTGTAATTACTGGATCTAGCCACAGGATATTTGAAAATAAGCAAATAAATTCTGAACTCAGCAAGCAACAGAGGATCTTTTGAAAACTGTTCAAATTTACCAGTTCTTCAGCTCCCTTGCCAATTTAGTCAATTCAGTAGATTAAGGAAGATTAGTATCTTCTTATGGTTTCACTAATAATTGAGCCAATTCAATTACTCCTGCAGACTTTTACATTTCCTCTTGTTTAGTAATGGGAAGTTAAATGTACTGCACAACCATTCTCAGGAGATGCAAGTGAAGGAACACTAGGCAGTTACATTTTCTGGATTTACTTTTTGATTCACAGTTATTTTTACCATGGGTGTTTTTATGTATTTCCTTGTGCAAACATTTGAAAGAAACCATATTTCTGAGCTCTTAAAGAATTAATAGTCATGATATAAGTTAAACTCAGAATCACTAGTGAGAGTGTATTCAAGACTGAATTCCTTAGGAGCTCAGCAGCTCCATCAGCAGCTGGTTTTAACTTTGACACTAGCTGAGAATCTGACATTATGGGTATCTAGATGGTGACAGTAAAAAGCATAAAAGACAATCTGCATGCCCTTGCAAAGCGAGGCATACTGACTGTTGTGGTAATTCCTCATGCAGACAGCTTACTGAATTAAACCTATGTTCTTTAGTTCCACAAGTGCTGAAATGCGATTTATAGAGCAAAGTCCTATTGTGCTTGTTAGAATAGGAAATAAGGAAGAAAATACAAGATTTTGTTCTCAGTTTGGCCATTCATTTACCACCAATGCATTGACCTTGGACAAAGCTCTTTGATGGTTCCTAGAGGTTAGTTGCTGTATTTGGAAACCTCAGTTACAGTTACATTCATGTAAATGCTTTGTCAGGTCCTTAAGAAATCCCCAGAGAAGTATGCATGATAGCATCAGTAGTTCATAAAAACAAACAAAAAACCCACCTTATTTTTAATAAATGAAAACACAGAACTTTTTACCTTGGTAACTTCCATATGGAAAATTTGGCCAGTGAATGTACCTGAGCAGATGCACAAACCTTTGTTCCTTTTACCATGCCATCTATTAGACAAACGTGACCAGACCCACGCTTTGTTCTGGGTACTTAGTCAGTCATTTGCTGTTCCTGCCAGCTAAGGGAGGTCCTGATTTGGGGCAATTCAAGGATATTTGGTGCCAGCTAGTACACTTCAGAAAGAGAGGTTGGCTAGGAGTTTGGGGGGTGAGAAGCACAGTTTATTCCATTTTTAATAACTTGTATCAGAACTACACTAGGAAGGTCAGGTCTCCAGCCAAGAAAATGCAATCTTTTTTTTTTTTTCATAATATCTGTCTGCAGTGAAGAGACTCTAGACAAAAAGAGTGGTTTGAACGTGTTGATCTGCTGCTCCTAGTCATTAGTTGGGTTTCTTGTTTTATATGTTTGTAAACTGGTTTAGGACAATGAAGGTAACTTTTTCTTTGGCAGAAGCAGTGTGCAACAAATCTATCATTATAAATAATGATGAACGTGTATCATCAAAGTCTTGTGATACACTTCAGATTGCCAACTGCAAAAATAACTGCTTTAATTATTAAAAGGTCATCTTTCCTTTTTGCTTTATTTTGCAACTACCTAGAAAAACAGACTGCATAATCTCAGGTATTTCTCTGTGAGTTCCATTATTACATTGACCGTTGACCATTGACATCAGTGGGAGTGACATACCTCACAAGAATTGAATTTCCAGTGTTTTTTTTCTTGCTGTGTTGCAGAAACTGCATATACTTTAAGTACCATTTGCTAGAGACAAACACCTTTTCTTGGTTACTCAGCCAAATAACTGAGTTAATCTGTGTATTATTGCATGTAGATATTTCACAAGGGGAATGCTATCTATCACTTGTTTCCTTCTTGGCCTTAAAAAAAGAAAAATAAAAAAAAAGTAAGTAGCTTAATTCTGGCTAAATAAACATGCCTTAGTTTTAATACATAAATTATGTTAGCACCTAGAAGTTCTAAACAAGAATTAAGACTACGTGCTACATATTAGCCAATAACCAAACAGCAAAATAGTTCCCCAAAAGTCACACAGGAAGCCTGTTGTCTTCCTCTCCCTCCCAAAAAGGAGGAAATCAGCAGCTTAGCACTTCTTATCTCAAGGCAGCACTAGGTGTTCGTAGCTGTGAAACCCAATAGTTCCTATTCGGTTGCCATTGTCACTCTGAATATTGCTGCTTCGAGTCTCAGGACAGGGAATCTAGTAGCTCCCTCCTTTGCTCATGACTTTTTGTCTCAGATGACCAATCTACAGACAGTTTCCACAGTTACCTATTGCTGTTTGTCATCTGATAATGCCAATTATTTTGTTGTGATACAGCAGTTTCAGTCCCTAGGTAGTGAAAAATTGTAAGCTTTTGCGAAATACTGGTTGGAGTGCTAAAAGGAATTCAGCACCACGATAGAGTTAATTCATCATTATCCATCTTCATTTGTTCACCCACTTGACTGAACAGCGCAGTATTAGACATGTTCTCTCTTGATTCTAACAATTACGCCGTTCCCATTACCTTCCCCCATTACAAGCTATGCAGGTGCAAGTACAGCTATGAGAAAAGATTTGGTTTGTTTTGTTTGGTTTTTTTTTAATGGTAAAAGATTCTGAAAAGTGAGAAGAGAGAGTATTATGGGTTCCTTTCATCACTGGTCTACTAATATTTGCATTGGTAAGCTGCTATTTTGAACATCTGAGTACTCTGTATACATGCTGCATCCGCTTGCTGAGGTTTCAGGAGTGTTCTTTAACGGAGCAATGAGAAATATGGGACTTATTACACACCCCAGGAGTCATGGTGCTTTATAATGTAACATCTCTGAGAGATACGAAGTGAAAAAAATAACCTATTTTAGGGGGGAGGCAGAAGAGAGAGTTTTAAAGCTTATGTTTCTAAGAATAAGTGATTTTTTTTTTCCACAGAAAAAATGAACAGTGATGGGGAAACCTCAAATGGTCAGAGATTTAATGTGAAAACACACGCAGTGCTCTCAAGCAACTTACCCACATCTGAGTAACCTTATAAATCCCAAGTAGACATTAGCAGCTAGAATTTGCTGGTAACTCACAAAATAATCTTTAGTTTTGAGCAGAAAAAAAGGTAAAACAAAGGACACATGGAGATGTACTGCATAGCTACATGTCCTGTTATTTTAAGAAAAAGTGAAGATCTGGATATAAACATTTTTATCACAGTGGCATTTGTGGTAATAAGGATGAAAGACCTTGTGGATGAAAGACCTTGTAGATGAAAGACCACACAGAAATAAAATGCAGTAAAAGGTGCCTTCAGAATTAGGACCAAGAACTGTCAGCCACCTCTTAAACTGATAGGACCATTTGTTTATCAAAAGAAGTACCCCTGTTTTTAAATGAAAGGAGGTACTGGAGAGCATTGTACAAGTCTGTGGGAAACTCTGTGCTAACTGGCTCATAGAAGTCAACCCAAAGCATGCAAAATTCTCCCTCACCTCTTGTGGCTTGGAACTGATTATGCATTGTTAATATATTGGGGTGCTATGTAGCTATTCTGTGTATCTCTAAAACTAAGAGTTTCAACACACAGTTATACAGCTTTGAAATACTTAAGCTAAGAGATAAGGGAAGATGTGTAGCAATTAGAACTTGCTTTGCAAAATAAGCAAACGAAGACTAGTGAAACTATGTTTCTGTACTGAAATAAGAAAGGCCAGAAGTAACTTGTGAACTGTTATTCCAGAAGAATTTTTTTTTAACTACGTAAAAGCTTGCTGTTAGGTAAATCCTGGACAGGTTTTCAATTAAGCTTCCTTACCTGCTGTTAGCTAAGGACAAAGCCCAACTTTGTTGGTTTTAAAAGCCCAGCAAAACCTTTCCACTTCCTTAGAAATCCAGTTCCTTAGCAACAAGGAGTGCTTGAATACACAAGGCATTTGGGCTCGGTTTTAAAAAAGGATTTATTTCAATTAGGAATTTTTCAAAACCATGTCAGTTTTCAGTTGCATGGGATAAGATTGAATTTTACATCTTACATTCCATAACCTCTTTTTCATATTTTAAAATGCTTAACTGTCTATAATTTCTTCATGGTTCTTTAAATTCAAATTTCTTATCTCTGTATTGGTGACTAATGATAATATAAAATTTTTCCCTTAAATGAAACTTGATCTCATCTTTTGAATAAACCATAAGGAGAGAATGTTCCTTAAAATACCCATGGAAATACTAAGAGCTACCAAACAACATCTGGTACCGTTTCAAAGGAATACTGTTGCAGAAACATAATCTGTTCTAACCTTAGAAATCCTGTGAATTTTGAAGAAAACACTATTAGATGATATATCTTGTTCTTTCCATTGGCTTGAGATGACAGGTAGCTGTGGCATGTTTCGTCAATTTTTTTTACTTTTTTAAAATACAAAGTATTCTTAATATGCTGTATCTATAAGAAACAGTATATTAGACCCTATCAAAATAATTAGAGGCTCATATGGAAAGGGCTACGTGTTGGCCACTACATGGTGTCTTTATCAGTTTCATTAAAAACAGGTAATTTGAAGTGTATAATGTTTATTAAGAAAGTATGTAGAAAGAATCAGAGAAATGTATTGGCCAGTAATCTTTGATGTTGTTGTTTTCAAAAAAAATCTCCAACACCTATAGTTTAAAATATAGTGGTGTTTCATAGCTAGAGAACACTGTACTCCAGAGGAGGTGCAGAGGAGATTCCTGAATGGATTGCCACCTGCCCTTTATAGTCAGTGCAGTGTTTTCAGCAGCGGATAACAGCGCCAGCAGGAGAATCTCAGGAATAAATACCTTTCCCTTTAAGACAATGCAGTTTTTATCAGAACTGTTGCAATAAGGGTTTTATTGATTTTTAAGGATTTCCTGCCCAACAAATAAGATGGAAGAACATGGCATTCATAGCAGAAAAGATACTGTCAACTGTTTTGCAATGGAGAGAAATTCATTTATAGGGAAAGACGACATGTTTATAAATATATATTATGAGACAGGCAAGATTTCCCCCCACCCCACCCCCCAAAATCCACTGATCAAAAACAAAACAAAAAATCAGAAATATTGAGGGCTTGGTGGGGAGAGGAGAAGATCACATTCAGTCATCACATCTGTTATGTCAGAGTATAGTGCGAATTTTTGAGCTTAGGTCAGTTCTCTGTATTTGAAGAGACGGCTTCAGGTTTGTGTCCATTAGAAACCAAAACTAGGAAGAGAAACCTAACTACTAATCTTAAGGCAAGCTCTAATGTCCATGGTATCATGACCCTAGCTAGGTATCAATTTGGGAACTATAGAGAATGCAAAAGAAACGTAGACAGATTTTAATGAACCATGCAACATTTCTTCAAATACTGGGGATTCTGGAGCGAGGAAGTACTTCTCAGCAGTGCTTTATGCAGAAGACTCCTCATTGGTTATTATTAGAGAATTAAATAGAGTATTAATTTTTTTTTCCTAATTTATCTTTCATGATACTTAAATACACCTGGCTTTACCTATGCAGAAGTGGGGAGGAAAAGTAAATGCACATTACAAAAAGTAATGTTTAAAACTACTTTAAATGCTAAATTCCAAAAGGAATGATGTTGTATATGAAGATTTTACTGGTATTCACTTAGAATGACCTGAATAATTTATTGATGCCTTTCCACTTATCTGCAATGCACTCTGATACACCCATAATAAAGCCTTAATGTCCTCATAGTAGGAGTAAAAGTGTCTCTCTCATATTAAATATATAGTATGTTATAAAAACCTGAGAGTTTCATAAAGGTGGTTGTAAATTATGAGTTACAAAATGCAGTTGATGACAAATGAAAATCAATGGTAAATTTTACAGCAAATAAGGATAGGACAAGAAGAAGCATTTCAGTATCTCTAGGATAAAAAGCTTAGCTTTGATTTAGACAGGTTGCTAAAAAGGGAAAGCAATGATTCAGAAGACATATGTTTGAATAAATACTAATTTAGTGCTTGCAAAAAGATTCTCGATGTTTTTTTCACATCTCCAAGTTGAGCGTACCTTCTAGTTCAAGAGTTTCTAGAGTAGGTGTCAAAGAACAAAGACTCAAGATGTGTATATGAGGTATTTAATAAAAAGGACTTAAATGCAAAAGGAAGATTTACTTGGATTCAGGGGTCTTGAGATACAAAATATCGAGGGGGGAGGGGGTGATCTCGTGCACAGCTGCCGCCTTGTGTCTGTTCTGGCCACATCACCTGTTAATGGCCTGTCCTTTTGGCCATGATCCCTGTTCCTTAAATCATCATTTTGTGCATGCCATGCCTGAGTATGGCCTCATGAACAACTTACAGCAACGAACTGGTTATGAACTTGCATTGCAGCTGAGAGTCTGTGGCACACAGTGGTACCTGTCCATTGCCTTTCAGCTCTGCAGTGTTTCCCCTTTCTGACCTCCATCCTTTGTTTAGGGAGCTTTGGACCAGGTTCTGGACCTGGCAGTGGGGGATAAATTCAAAAAAGATGCTACGTGGTTAGTTTGTTTCCCTTCAGATCTCAGGCCTGTACATTTTATATAGTTACAAAAATAAAAGAAATAATTCTGAAGGAATTTTACAGTCAAGGATCTTAAAAGAATAAACAAGGTAGTTATCTTAGTGCTGCCAATGTATAAGATGTTCTACAATACCGATAATGTTCCAGATTATGAGAAAAAATCTCCAGCAAGCCAAAGAGCTGATGTCCCAAGACACCTCTGTCATGTTTTCTGCTTGTTGCTGAAGTGTGTTGACTCAGCAGAATTTGTATAGAAACAGGACAAGTTGCAACATAGTATTGTACAGTTTATCTCTGGCCTTTTTTTCTTTTCTAAGGGCCTAGTTTTATTAAAAGTACACACTACCAATTTTGTGTTTTGTTAAATATAAATGATCTTTGACACAACTAGATGGCTATAGATAGCTTAGGAAATACAGCAAGTGACATTTCACAACCCGTTAGGCAAATGAAACTGTAAGGTCAGGGAGAAGAATTGCAAGACATTGTGGAAAGACTGAATAAAATTGTAGCCATTATCCGGTGTGCTATTCAATTTAATTCTCTTCTAATGCAGTCTGTAAAGGTGCTGAGATCTGACTTGACAGGCACTATTGGGAAAAATAAGTCTTCTAAGAGTATTCAATGGTAAAAAATTTTATAGAATTTTTGTCAAATGTTACAGGTAGCAGATAAGAAAATATTTTTGCTATCGTAACATCTTATAGCATGAGGTCAATGTTCAATTTTAAATTACCATTCTTAGTTAACTGTGGGAAAAAAACTCTTGATAAATGTATTCAAAGTATCTTCTAAATAAAGGATATATGAAAAATGAATTATAATAGAATTCAGTTTTACAAAAGAAAGTTAATTAAAAAACAGTTAACCACTGACTATACTTCAATTTAGTTAAAGAAAAACCCTACACAACTGAATACATATAATTATTAAAGACTTACAAATGTGCAGTTTGCACAGTTTTTTTCTTTTTTGTTGCTTCAGCATCCTGGAATAGATTGGAAGTTAAGTAGATCTCCACCTGAGAGAAGAACTGAGTGAGTTTTAGATCACTGGAATTATGTAGAGCTAAAATATTTTTGTTCTGAAGTATTGCATACATGAAAAGGGCAATCATTTCACAGAGCTGTATTAGAGTCCACAGAAAAAAATACTTAAAAGCAAATTTTTACTTTTTGGGTGCTTTGTAACTAAATTTTTTAGAGTTTTCAGGATCTGAGTGGTCTGAGATAGGTGACATCAAAACCCAGTAGTTTTCTGTGAAATTTAGGAAAAAAAGGGTGTTCTTTTTATATACCACACCAATGAGGAAGGGTGACAATGTAATTTCATGGAAAAATGAGAAAACACAATTGCAAGAAAAAGGTTTAGCTAAGAATGTTGCACTCTGTAATCGTAACCATCCCTGCTATCCAAGGAAAGGTAGACAGAAAAGAAAAAAGATTTTTTTCATTATTAAAAACCTTATATATTTAATCTTCTTTCCCTAAAAGCAGCTGTAAAAGCAGACTAGGAAGTGCTAGAAGACAACATTTTACCTCTCAGGGGAGCAAGATGTGCATTGAAGGTGATAGTAAATTCTATGTCAAACAAAAAATAAGGAGAGCATAACACTTTCCTGAGTTTGAAAAAGCTTAGATAGGAGTGCCGTGGTTAGCACTGACATACAGAACACAATGTCAACACTTGGCATTATGTCTGTCCTCCCTTCTAGTGTAGAGAGAGAAATCTTCACTGTCTAGATCAAATGTGGCTAAAAATTTACTAAAAATGGTGTGTTGCTTAGAATTTTAGGAAATTATTTTGTACAACTGCGTGGGGTGGTGTTTTTTGTTATATAAACACCTTAACATAAATTAATGGCCTTCTACAGTTATGTAGAGCAGAAGTCTTAACGAAAAGAAAAATAGGATCAGACGTTTTCCTTCATTCTCATGCTGCTGGAAGTGTTGTCCTTCTGATTCCTGGAAACATCGTTATAATTCCAGTGGTATCTGCTATTGCTGAAGGTACCAGGAGCTGTCTGCAATTGTGCTGATGGTGAATAAAACCGGTTTCTGTCGGATCTGACATAATAGGGAATGAATTTAACAAAATTGTTACTCAAAGTTGATTTCAAAGAAAAAAAAACCAACCAACAGTTATTTTGTAACTAGTTTTGAATTTTAAATAGCTAATTATGAGCACCATTCCCACTTCAATGTAAGTGTGAACACAGTGTTGGAAGAGTGAGGGGGTGTGTGTATGTGTTAGTGTCTTTGCCCAGCAATGGATGAGGTAGATTTTGTTAATGAAATAGCAATCTGTCCAACTTGTGTACTGGCTTATGCTTTCTTAAGGTGACTGCTTCTTTCCATTATCTGGAAACTTATCTGAAATCTCTCCATTTCCAAGTGGCTGTTCTGCTGCCTGTTTCAGCTGAAGAGCTTAAGTACCTTCAGTTGCCTTCCTCTGTTCTGTGCTGTGTTACACCTCTAGAGCAGAAGCATCAGAAGAAATGGCATTTTCCCTGTAATTTTAGGATAGTGTGTTAATGTAAACTGAACTTTTTATACAGTTGAAACAAATATCCTGGTCTATGAACTGCAGCAGCTAAGTCTGATTTGAATTCTGCTCTGAAACCATAAATTATTCAAAAACTAGTTGTGATGAATGATTTTTAAAATACATGGATGACCAAGTGAGAATGCCAGTGGTTGATTATATACTTCAGACACAATGTTATGAGTATTGTAAACCCCTAAGTATTCAGATATAAAATAGAAATATCAGACATTCTGTGAATCTTATTATTTTACTTTCAATTACCTATAGCATATAATAGTCTGCTTGGAGAGCTGCAAATAGATCTTTCTGGAATGGAAATGTTTTCTAGTAATGTTTCCTCAATGCCCTTTACATGCAACCATTAATCATCGCTCTGAATTGCTCTTTTGGGAGACAAAAGACATTTTGCTGTGCACACCCTGATTTCATCACTATGCTTTAAATAGCTTCTGTTATTCTTTTCTGAACGTTGCTTAAAAATATGCTGAAGAACCGTGTGATCACTGTGTTTCTTATATGTATGCAAGGTGAATTCTCAGGAGCATTTTCTATGTAGTTATAGAAGAAGCTATTAACAAAATTTCTTACATAAAAAAAACCCCAAACAAACCAACCCAAATCTTGCTGTCTGTAAAAGCCTCTTGTTCTGTATGTCATGGATTCTCTTTGGGTTTAATTGACAAATCACTGCAAAGAAGTCTTATTGCTATGTCAAGACACTTTTCCAACTAGTGACTTTAAATAACCAGCTAACACTGTGCTTTAACAGTGCTCTGACTTCATTGCATGAAGGGAGGGAAATGAAAAAAGTCTCTATTTGGTGCATAGGAGTCATTCAAAACATCATTTTAAAATGAATGTATAAATACTAACAAACTGAAAAAGTAACTGGAAAAGTAACTGGAAAAGTACTTTGTCTAATGTTAGATCTCTCTTATTAATGTCAGAGACCAATCATTTAGTAAACTACTAGGCTATGAAGATTGTTTTTTAATTTTGTGAAGTGTGAATCTTAAAAGTATCAAACTGAAGTAAAGAAGAAATCCTCTCCGCAATACAAAAAGTTATTCTCCTTTATACAGAAAAAAATCACTCTCCTTCCTTAAGCAATGAGTCCTCAGTCATTAAAGACTTTCTGATTTTTAAAGACAGAGTGAGTACACATCAGTTTTAAAATGAGAGTTAAGGTTCGCTGGAAAGTATGCTTTTACTCAGTAGTCAAAGCTACTTTGGAATAGAAAATATACCAAAACAAATTGACTAATTTTACACTACTGTTCTCAGGCTAAGGATTATTTTGAATTTCACACAGTATTTTCAAAATTCACATAGTCACGCTTCTTTCAAACTTCTTACAGGAAAAGATGAAGACAAGCAGTAGTGGCATTTTGAGAACTGCCCGGGCACTCAGCTCCAGTGGAAATGGACTTCAAACATGGAAACAGAGAGAAGGTAAAATAACCTATCAAATCGCTGCATATATTTTCAAAGATTATTGTTCGGTTTTGGCTAAATCATACTGTAGTACTCTTAACCAGAATAACAGGAAGTATGGAAAGTTCTCCTTAAATAGAAGCAAGTGTTTTTTCAAAACTTCAGTTTGGCTACCGGTGACAATCCTATTCACATCGAGAAGATTCCTGTGCAAGCTCCTGTAATACCTTCTTGGTTTAGCTGTAACAAATTTAATTGTGCTGCAAATTTGTTAACATCTGAAGATGGATACTTTTTCTTCTCTGGCTTGTGTTGGTCTTTCACTCAAAATGGATTTTATATATTTATCTAAAATTCAGTTGAACTTGGAAGAATCCTGAAAAAAAATTTAACAGTGATCACCCTGAGATAAGGTTTTCAACTGCAAAAATTTGTGGACAACTATTACCTATGTTTTTCCTACCACAAAAAGATACATGGAGTACAATTTCTCCTGAAATAGATTATAGGAAAGATTTCTGACTTTGTTTGACCTTGTAAGAAACAAACGAGCCATAACTTTTAAGTGTTGCATAAACTAGGTCAGCGTAAGAAACAATAAACCAGTGAGAAAGCTGTCTGGGGTGACTGCGTTTGTTGCAGAGGTCATATTTACCTCTTTGTCATTGATTTACTTCAGTTATTTTATGAAATTCTAGGGTTTTAGACTGCTTTAGCAACTGTATTTTCACTATGTTTTGTGTGATAAACACGACACAGCTCTCCACTCTTATCTATGTGTATATAAAGTGTAAGACCCACTGCGGTCTTTGTAGGTGTGCATTTTCAATGAAGTGTCGGCTGTACAGTCTCTACTTGTATAAATAATTCTATATAGCACTTTATTTCTTAAAATTTAACACTTTACTTTAAAATTCATTGTACTTATGGAGATGGTAGGGAAGACTAAAGTACTGATTGTTTCTTGTTTCCATGCTTTAAGTTGGAGTATATATTCCTGTTCTTTCCAAAGACTCTTATTACTTTTAAATATTTTTAGGATTCAGAATATTTTTCTAGTATAGCAGTGATCTTTTTTAAAGTATAAAAAACCTGGCATATGTTCAATATTTATAATGTTTATATCAACAGCTGGATTCATTGTTGAACTAAAGAATTAACAGTCAAGTAGGTGTTTTCCAGCACAGAGAATTCTTGCAGACACCCGTGTTTAGTGCTACACTCTAAAAAGAGGGGGAAATAGCAGATGAATGACTTGCACTTTCTTTTTCTCCCACTTTTTCTTTTTTTTTTCTTCTTTCCAGTTGATTTGAATAGCAGGTAGAAAAAAATATTATGGAACTATAAAGGGTTAGGCTTTAATTGCTACTTATTTTTTGACTATTGGAGATGCTATTAGGAATACAGAAGAACATACAAATAAAATTCATCCAAGTTGCAAGAAGGTATAGCATTGGTAATAGTCATTTTAGATTGGACAAGAAACTGAACTACATTTTAACTGAGGTAAAAGGAATCGCATTGATGTTATTGAGAACAGAGAAAGCCTTAGCTCTCACAGGATCCGAAATTCCCACATCAACTGTGCTGTTTTGTCACTAGATACCGTCGCTCATAAATGTGGATTGGACCACAGTTGGAAAACTCCTGGAAAAAATATACCAAGCTTGAGTCATTCATTACAGGTGAACTGCATCCTTAGGAGCAGGCAGCTGTGAACATTCAGTGCTCAGAAGGGGTAAAAATGTGTCTGACTCACCTCCCCCTCTTTCTTCCCAGGAGTGTTCAGGTGCATTAAGAGATTTTTCTGATTCACTGCACTGCTGCCATTTTTGCTCTCTTTTGACCAGGTCTGATAGAGCCTGTACTACCTGTACTACCCCTGGAATGGCAGTCTGCACACTCAGCCTCCTACTGTTTACAGCATGCCACCAACTGCTTTTTTCAGAAGAAACCAGATTATTCAAAGCCCGTACCGAGCCTGAAATTCTTCTGTGTGCATAATTCTCTTTATGCCAGTGTTTTTTTCTTTTTGTGTGATACTAATCTAGACTTGGTTTGCACTAAGAGCTCTGTCTAACTCTGTTTTGGACAATAGTTGGCAGATGGGTTGTGTTTTTTTTTTGTGTATTCAAGTAGGGAATATTCTGCTGGAGACAATAGAATAAGGCATGCACACACATGAGAAATATGCCACCTTACCTGTAGCGTGAAAACTCAGCTTTTTTTATAGGTTGTTATGAACTCATATTAGGGCTGACACAAATATTTCATGTTCTCATTTGGTTAGATCAAATTCCTCTCTGTGGCAGCTGTTTACAAAAACTTGTTTTTCTCTTGCATCATAGTTAATGATGGAGCATTTCTTTCTAGACATACTTTGTCTTATTCACTGCAAGTTGCTTTTATATCATGTTTCTAGAAAAATGGAAAAGGTGCCATGGTTTTACAGTCTAAACTGTGGTGGTATCCACCCCAGTGCAAATACCAATTAAAATACAAATTAAATCATCTTTACTGATTCTCAGTCACAAAGAGTGGCTTTTCCCTGTGCTGACAACTTTTCTTGGAAATATAAGGAGAAAAGAGTTCTTGAGGTTGGCATTGTCCCTAGAAACTTAGTCACATACAATCCAACCACTTACATGCACCTTGCAGTGAATCACTCCTGCACTAATCTGTAGGTGTCGATGCAGAGGTTCAGAACGACCGCAGTGGGTCTTCAGCTCAAGATGTTTGTAAGGATAATTTATGTGACCAAAGAGACATAAGTGTTGGTTAGTAAAGTAGGGGGAAAACCTCAGACCCTCACTGTAAAGCTTATTATAAAGAGCTCTTTGGCCTCTAGATGACACTGTGTACCTAATACTGTACTCACTCTCTAAACCAGAAATTATGGTCATCTCTCTCTTCCCTCCTCATTGTAATTAAGAGCAGTTGCTGCCTGCTTTAAATAAGCATTCACAACCCTGAAAGAAGTAAATGGAAGAATGTTGTTGTTATTCAAAACAATTTAAAAAATTACAAAAGGGTAAGACTGAAAGGTAAAACCCAGGGGTGCCATGATCACGGCTATTTGAATGCTTATTTACAGCTTTATCATCAAAATTAGGACTGCAGTAATTTGCACTTTGGTTGACATTTCCTCACAGTGTCTGTGATGACGTGAGGATGGAAAGAAGGTTCTCTGTTTGAATGCATGTTTACAGCCTGGCTTTATAAAAATCACTTTGAGCCAAAAGCTGGTATTCAGGAGCAAAGCGTTATGTGTAAATATTCAAAACTCTTATTGAGAACAGATGGGTTTGGGGGGATTTTGCTTTTGAATTTAGTTCATTTGTTTTTTCTAAGTCACTAGTTGAGTAAAAAGTAAAAAAAGAAAATTCCCAAAAATCTGTGTGAACTTTTTTTTGTGGAATTTGTGTGTCTAGTTCACAATAATTTATATTTTTTTCCCCTACTGCATTAAAGATGCATTCCCATGCAGTACTAGGACTGCTGCTTTGAACTTAACTTGTCAGTTATATCTGACAGAGATGGATTGCAAAGGGCAGCATTTAGGATTATCATTAAAATGTGGTATAAATGGGAAAAATACTTACACCAGCATATTTCAATGATATCACAAGCAGAGATGCAAGTGGTAACCCTCCCTGACACCTGCTGTGAGGAGCAAAACAACAATAAATGGAAGAGTGATAACTCCAAAGTTGAAAAAACTGGTGGACTAGTGTGTAATATAGAATTGGCTTATGTAGAGTAAATTTACAGAATTACTTTTGGGATAGTGACTGTAAGTTTTCTAAGAAAATGAAAGCTCAAGTGTTCATTTACTCAAAGTTACACTAGCTGTAGTTTTATCAGGGGAACTAACAAGTCTTGGATCTCTCCCTCTCTTTAAAGCTAGCTGGTACAGCAGACAAGCTCCTGGATATATGATGCTGGAAAAATCATACAGCTGTAGCCCCTTTTAGAGTTTGTACATATGCTGAAGTTGTGCGATAACAAACTTTGTAGCTGATTTCAACTTGTGTGTCTGTGTGTGTGAAAGGGAGGATATACTCTGGCAGGTATGTCAGTCACTAGTTTGTGGGTGTTAGGAAACATGAAGCTAAACATCTTGTCTGAGTCCATTTGAGCTTCTGCAGGTTTGCATGAGAAGGGTTTCATAGTACCTGGCTTGGATCTAGGTTCAAATGTAATATCTAGCATTTTTGCTGTAGTGGAAAGTAGCAGTTTCTCCTTGAGTGATAGGAGATAAGGGAATACTTGAGCTTTCATACTACACTAATGAATACAGTACATATATATCTGTGGCTGGGATATGATTTTAGTTATTTTTGTATTAAATCCCTCCTCCCAACTTTCTTCCTTCTGGCGATGGGGGGAGAAAAGAATGGTTTAATAATGTAAGAAATAAAGGAAAATAATGGACTTTAAGATGGTTCTTGTATATTAAATCTGTTATAACATTAAATATACAAATCAGATAATACTGTCTCAGTTTTCATAATGGGCATCTATTCAGAAATGATGTGGTGACTGATAAGTCAGTAACTCTGACCTTAAAATGACAGAAATTCTAATTTATTTTTTTTTTTAATCCAGATTTTCTCCTGAGGAAGGGGAGGGATTCAAAAGGGTTGAGATAGCTAGGATTAAATATGGACACCTATTGTGAAATATCGGTTAACAACAGGTAAGAAAAGACGAGAAGGTGTTGAAAATTTGAACACACACAAGTCAGCAGATCTGAATGACATAGATTTTATGATACTGAGAAAACAGATAATGACTGTGCAGAATTACTGTGAGGCATATTCACCAACTAACAGAGAACCAGAATGCTGAGGCAGACCTTAAGGGTGAAATAGAAATTAATAAATGGAAATGCTGGTGTATTCAAGTAAAAAAAGACACTGAGATGTACGATCAGTATTTTCATTTCCTTCCTTAAGAAGATAATGGAACAAATAAGAGAACAAAAATGGGTAACCACCTCTGGGGTAAAAAGGCCCTATAATAAAAGGTTAATAGAGTTTCATAAAATATAAATTTTCCTTAGTAAGCTTATGGTGCAGCTTTACTGCTTATTTAGCATTTTGCATAAGAGCAGCTATTTTTTAATTAAAGAGGAAATACCTTGATTTTTTCCTTGGAATACTTTACAAAATTTTACTATTTTTTTCATAGACATTATTTTTTATATGGTATTTCTATTTTAAATGACCTTGGCATAATGATGAAGAATGTTCTCATATTTGCATACTGAAAACAAAAGGCAGAGGCAGCAGAAAGGTTGTTGGAAAGGATGTCTAACTTCTACAAAATCTCATATTAATAAGTCCTATTTGATATCCTTTTGAACGATCTGGAAAAGACAGCGCATTTTGAATGGAATGCCTGAATGATACTAAATCAAGAGCCATTGAAAATAGCATTGAGGACAAACAGAATAAAAAGAATTTTGGGAGATCAGAAAGATGGGCAGGAAAACAACAAAATGAGATTCATCTCTTGAAAATGCAGACTGTAGGAAAGTGGAGCAATCTCAGTGGAAGGCAGGAACCTCAGGAACTGTGGTGACAAATGAGATTTGTGGCTGGTAAGGGGCAGTAAATTAAATGCAACTTCACAATGAAATAGGTAGGCCTCCCTAGGAGGTGCCGGCATATTTTGCAATGTCATGGTGTAGGACAGTAATAAGTCTATAAGTCTTTGCTGCATTTCAAGTGAGGCTGGTAATTTGAATCCATTTAAATTGAGCCCCGAATGGGAAGGGGCACAACACTACCAGGTTTTCTTACAGCAAATGATATATCCCCGTAAAAATATCTTCTAACTCTTGTGAAGTGCTTTTTTTTCCTCTTCACTTCTTAGTCTTTTTGAGTGATGGAAAGTGGGGAAGAGGAGAACAACCTTATCGCATATCATCTTTTCTCCCCCCTCTCATGTCATCTTAAATTTGTCACTCTTCCTTCAGTTATATTTTTAGTTTTACTGCAGAGTCACTGGCTATCAGCACTTCTAGTGCTAGCCCTGTCAGAACTGTATAGTTCATATTTATGGCCCCTTCTTAGGACGTAATGTTTTACCTGATTGCACTGGCCAAATTCCCTGTGGCTCCGCAGCACCTGGGGTCTGAATGACAATGTAGTTCATTGGGGTCTGAATGGCAATGTCAGTGTTCATTGGTGCCTTCTGAGCTCGCACAGAGAAAGGTCCTGACCCCCCAAAAGACAACCTCGACGTGTCCCTTGCTACGGTGCTACACAGGGCAGAGAGGCTGCAACTCTGAGGATGAGGTTGGTACGTACACACACACGATGGAGAAGAGTTGTTGGATGTGGGAAACAGAAGTACTGGCTTTTCCCTCCAGTAATAAGTTAATGTAATTTAAAGGATGTTCATATTTCTTTTTGCTTTTTTGTTGTTGTTGTTGTTTTTGTAGCTTACTACTTTTTCAGGATTATTCACAAGTTTTATAAAAGGACGTATTTTTATGTTGAGCTTGCCCTGTTCCCTTTATTGGCTGTTAACAGTAAAACCTTACAGTTTTGAGGAAAATCTGTTGCCTTTCCAAGTTCCCATTCTCACAAATTCTAAGTTGTGTCCTACATAAAGTCATACAGAAGTGGTAAGTGTCATTTTATACAGGAATAAGTAGAAATTGATAGGTTTTTGCTTATACTGTATAATGTGAAGCCAAATGTGCTTTAAAACTGTCCTGATATCCAGCCATTAAAAAACGAATAATGCTTAGAGGTTGAATAAGTTTAGAAGTTGCGTACCCTATTTCTTGATTCTTCTGTCAAATGAAAGCTGTTACATTGTTTCAGTTTGTCCCATGGAAAACCCTTGAACTCTTCCTGCATACAGACAGAAAAAAAAGGGGGGGAGGGGGAAGGTGGAAAAAAGGTAACCACCAAGGTAGTTTTTGACTTGCAAATTTGGTATGAGATGGATTTCTTCTAAGCTTGTGTAAGGAATGAAACTACATAGCTCTCTGACTAAAATTCTATTTAAAAAATGAGCATGGTGAGTGACAAAAAGGCCTCTGACATTTCTGGGGTTTTGGAGAGACTTTTAGTGGGGGAGACTTGCTCTACATTTTACACATGAGCATTGACACTTTCTTACAAAATGTTAGTTTGATTTTTTTTTAAAAGTAAATAAACTTTGTCTTTAAGAAAAATGGTGTTACAGTTTAAAAAAAAAAGGGTTTAATAGATACATATTTTAAATAAACTTGAGTTTTATCTTGAGTGCTTGGCACAAGAAGTTTCTGGGCTTCGGTAAAATCTCTGAATACTCTTATAACACTAATCTAAATAATTTATACAACTATTTTTATAGCTACCTACATTATCAATATGCTATATGTCTCAGTTATTACTGTTTTAAATTTGATTTTGAGCATCCTTGTAATTAATTTTTTTATTTTATCAGTAAGCCCGAATCTAAATTTAACTTCATTTAAACGGCATTGTTTCATGAGGACTCTCTTTAAAGACTGTAATACTTTCTTCCTTTCATTTTCATTGTTGATTCCTATACAAGCAAAATAAAAATATTTATGCTACTGCTTTCCTGACCAAATACTGAATTTGTATATGCCTCTAAAAAAAGAGGCTCTGCCTTTGAAGAAAATTGTGACATATGACTATAATATCTTACCTGCTTACATATTTCAAACTGTTTTTTGCATACACTGAATCGTTCACGTTTGTCTCCTTTTGAACAAATTTGTGAAATATTAAGGGACCAGAGCTAAAGCCATACATAAGACACATTTTGTCTGACCTTTCCTGCCTTTTCTGAATATTTGTTTAGACAACTGTAGTATATCCTTAATGTATGACTTTACATCTTTCTTGTTCTTTAATTTCCAATCTTTTCAATGAAAACAAACAGTACAGTAAGAATATAATTTTCAAATTAGTAAAATTCTGCAAATGATCCACATTGTACTCAATGTCAGTCTTTGAATTAGTTGCATGGTTGGATATCTGCCACTCAGGCTAATGGAGTAAATATGGCAGATAGATGCAATAAGGCGTCATCCTCTGTAAAGGTGAGTTATTCAGCTAGTCAGGTGAAGCATACATTTTGCAAGACAATTTGAAGTAGGAATGTTGTGAGTTGAGAGTCTCAGGTTGTACTCTCTGTTCTTTGGGAAATGCTTTTTAACAAAAAAATATTTCTCCATCCCCATCTCTTTTTTTTTTGCTCACTAGTGGGAATGGTGTCCCCAGTTCCCACACTGAATACCCATCCGTTCTGCATCCAACTTCTTTATTTTCATCATCTTGTCTATAATAACAATCTCAACTCTTTTCAAGTCTGTCTCCTCACAATCTCTATGCATGTCATTGTCTCTCAGTATCCTAATCCTGTTATCTTCCCATTGCCAGGGTACATAGCACCTCTTTTCCTAGTTCTGAGCCTATGCTATATTGACGCCAAGTTGCCGGAGATTAATTATGGGGGAAATTGTCTCTTTGTCCCAGCCTTAAGGAGCACCGTGCCCAATTCTTATGGCTGCTACTTTTCCAGGGAGCCTGTGATGGGTAGTGTTCGTTTTTGTCTAGATGTTCACTACTACATTATGTAACTTCAAGAGAAGATTATCCATGTTGTCTGGAAATGCTTGGTGGGAAGGAGATTGCACAGTATCCTCTGGTTCCTATGGATCTGCCTGTCCCTCATCTTCTGATGTGTGGCCCTCTGCTCCCACCTCTGTACACTGACTCCCCTCTGTATCTTTTCTACCTGACTCTCTTGTGACACCTTCTGTTTCTTGGGAGCTTTTCTGCCTACAACATTCTCGGCTGCTCTGAGGAAATGAGCAACGTTTGCTTTTCAGGAAATCACAAATTTTACTGAAGCAAAGCTTAGAAACAAGTACTCAACTGCAAGGACAGACTGGGCACAGGGAGAACTGATTCTAAACCTGCCTCACTTCCCTGTATTCTCTCTCACCATGTTGCTTTGAAGTATCTCTATTTAAAACCTAAGTGTGCCCATATTAATGTTTACATTCTAATAAAATCTGGTTTTTTTCTGTTATCCGTGAGGAAATAAGTGTAAAAAGAAGATCTTGGTAGGCTTACTTTACAGCTCCGACTGACTTACTGTCCCATTACAGAGTGAAAATTTGGCACAGTTCATGTGGAATAAAGTTTCAGTGGTTGGTAGCTAGGACAGACTTTTGTAGGATCATGTGTCCCTTCGAGAGGAGGTTGAGTGCCCATGCTAAAATTAAGTCTCCATTGCAGAGTGTGGAGTGTCCATGCTTAGCAAACTAAGTCATTCTGAGAGCTGGACAGAACAAGATAAGTTTGCATCTGGACTGCCTTCTGCAATGTGCCATGGTGTACCCCAGGGAATCTGGAGACTGAGGGACTCTTTGAAAGTGATGTCTCTTCTGTTCTTCTCCCTTTTGCATATCCCTTTTCTTTTGCATGGAAATCAAGGTATTGAGATAGGAAGAGAAAACAGAACTTTGCTGGGTTTCTTGAGTTACAGACCTTGTGTGGGTATGCTGTGATAGGAGAGGGAATTCAGGCAGACATCTAGGTATGGAAAGTTTTGTCTCAGATGGCTTAATTTACCAAGGTTTTACACGCATCTAAGAGTGGGATTTTATCAAGAAGAGGGCAGGACAGCTCCAACTGTTGACACATTTACCTGCCTTCTCCATGCCTATTTACAGCCTCTGGGTGTGTATAAACCATGTAATTGATTCAGGCAGAAGCTTAAACACATGATTGTTAGGTGTGTGAGTAATCCACCATTGATTTTGGTGAGACTCAAAACACTTGAATGCCTTTCTGGACTGGAGCCTGAGGTTAAAACCACAGTCTCACTGAAGTGACTGTGAGTGCATGCACAATTATGTATCTGTAACAAATGGAAATAGAAGAGAACATAAAAAGATACTTGGAGAACAGAGAGGAAGATTTGATTTTATTATTTCAGCTGTTTTCACTACTTTGTAACTGTTTCCTTGGTGTTACTCTCTGGATGCTCTCTCCTTATTTATGAAATATTGTTCTAAATAATATTTTAACAGTCATTTTTGACATTTAAGTAAAAAGACTAGAATTGAATAGATCAAGAATTTTTGCCTTATCCTCAAATCTAAGTAATTCTTAGATTCTGAAAGTGTCAAGAAAACAGTACTTTTTGCAGTGAAAGAAGGTATTCTTATTTCTTTGCTAATGATCCAATTTACTAGCGTCCTTGTGTTCCATTGACTGCACCCTGAGAAAAAAAAAAAGTGGGTTTGCGGAGAAAAACAGAAAAAAATCCCAACAAAACACCAGGAGAAAAACCCAACCAACCAACCAACCAAAAAAACACTACTGTCAAATAACAAAAGGAGATTCCAAAGTCAATTAGGACTTCACTGGCAGAAGAAACCTGTAAGGTAAGGTTAGCAGAACCTACCTATGCTTATATGCTGGAAGGTAAAATGTCACTTTTAAAGGATCTTTCAGAAATTAGCAAGATACAGTATAAATTGTAATCAGGCATCTTGTCTAACAGGAAATAATTATGATGCATTGGCTGAATTGAAAGCAGCATTTTTCTGTCATAGTTTTCCATGATGAGTATGAATAAAATGCCAAAAACTCTAAAACACACAGGCAACAATTTAACTTTCTAGCACAGGTTAATATGTCTAAAACTAAATAGGTTGTTTCACAGTGTAGTAAATGTTGTACATCAGTAATGAATTAATTCTTAATGTAACATACACATACAAATTTCTTTTAGAGTGATAAGTACCAATTGGGTCATAAAACATCATTATAAATTTTCATTATTTTCTTTATATTGCTGCTGTAAATCCAGAGGTACTGAGATATGATCATCCTTAATTGAAGGTCAAGATCGGGACTATCAAAGTTAGTTGAAACTTCCACCGACTCTAACAAGGCCAAGATTTCTCTCAGTATGTTTAATTTATGTTAGAACAAATTACTTGGCAATTTAGTCATGGCAATATGTATATATTAATAATTTAAACAATCATCCCTAAGCAGAATGATTTCTTGGTAGTGTAAGTTTCTCTAATATAGAACTACTCTGAACGCTGCATAGGCATGGTCTTAATAAGCTTTTACCGCTTTACATGGAGTACCTATTCACTTTAAATAAAAACATTGTGTATTATAGAGCAAGTTCACCTATTATAAATCACCTAAATTTACTTTAGGTGATTTAGATACAGAGATGTATTTGTTGATGTCAACTGAGGATCTATGACTAGGTTTATTTTTCCTCTCCCTATAACGACACCATTTTAACAGAAAATCTTAATAGAAATAAAACTTATGAATGTTTGTTACATTGCAACCAATAGGTAATGGGGTAAAAAAATGTGTAAACTCTGTAACAAAAAAAAAAATAAAACACGAACCTATCTGTCCACCTGTGATTTATCTAGTAAGAGAGAAACAAAAGCTTTGTATACATAAAATCCTAGGTATTGCTGTGATCTGTGACTTCCCACACAACCTGCAGTGTGTGGTTGCGTTATTTTTATTCCCTTTTTGAAGTCTGCAAGTTTAGTTAATAAAGCCTGAAAAACCTCAGTTAGAAAAACCTCCAAAATAATTACATAGCTATAGTGTATAGATTCATTGTGATCATTTTGAGACTCTTGTCTTTTTCTTACAGAATGAAAGGAAAATAAATGATCACGATATGACTGTCATTGATACCCTCTCTCCTAGGAGTTCTGGTGAATTAGAGTTATCAAAAGTGCTTATTGATAAGGTGCAGGCACCATAGCAGCTACTAAGCTTATTAATCTTCAGCTAATCTCACTGCTTAGCGGTTATTGTGCACAGCCAGGAGGGAGTTAAAGTAGTCTCCTGTTCTGTATACACCTCTGGACCAACTCTGGGGATCCAAGCACCATTCTCACCCAAATGTCTAGTGTAACGTCTTTGTGAAAGGTGCACGTGAGTATCTCCCAAGTGTGTGGGGGTTGTTTTTGATTCTTTATGGCTTTTTTTCCTGATCTCACTGAGGGGAATGGAAACCTATGTGGAACAGGAAAAATACTTTTATATATATTTGTGTAGCCCTTAAAAAGTACAGTGCATATACTCTAATGGTATTTATAGATACACATACTTGCTATTATTATAAGAAATGAAGGAAGTAGTATGAGCACCAAAGCTATTGAAGGCTGATCACTGCTTATCTCTAAGCCTCATGTGTCTGGGTTTTCTGGTACGCCTTAAGGGACAAGCACTGACAGAGACGTTACTGCTCATGAGACATTCATGTAATGTCTTTCCATGGTGTCCCAGAAAGATGGCCTTCAGCTTTTCTTTCAGCAGTGGAACTGCTAGGGGGGTTCTTGCCTTCTTTTGTCAAACTTGAGGGAACTTCCTATCTTTGAGACCCCAGCTGTTTATCTGATTTGATTGAAATCTGCTAACAGGCTGCAAAGTGATAAGCAGGACGGTGACATGTGAGTGTGTGCACGCAAACGAGTGCAGAGAGAGTTAGAGAATTTATGGTCTCCAAAGCTTACGTAGTAAATCAGGTTTAGAAATAAGCTTACATCAATGTACCCCTTGTACCTGAGTCAGCATATTTTTGAATTTGTTGTATCTCAGAGGTTGATTTCACATTCATTTGCATACTTGCAAATGCCTGTGAGAGAATTTCTGGCTGAAATATCTGGTAACTCAGAATTACTGTGTTTCATGGTTTCTATGTACCGAAACTATATTTTCTCCTATGATTTCTGCAACGGGTTTTTTTGGTTAGAAACTCTGCAGTTATTTCGGATTTGAGGATATGACCCAGTTGTTGCTCATTTTCTTTTAAGAGAGAAACTGTCACTTTGAAGTGTTATGAGTTTTCCACATTGAAAAGGCTTCAAAGCAGAATGTTTAGACTAGTTCATGATTGCTGTCTTACAACCCTTGTTAGATGTAAAAACAGACCACAGACTTCACTAGCAGACCACTTTAACTTTGCCTCGTGGGGCATAGAGAAAACTGCTGTTCATCTGACCGGTTTGACTCTAGATATAAAATACTAGTTCTTACCCCCTAATAAAATCTTTCTTCACCATTGACATCTTCCCACAATCAGACTGTGACTGAAGACATAGAGCAGAAAGGAAGGAGAGATTGACAAGTAGAGAAAAGGCGGAGGAAAGAAAAGCAAAAAAGCAATCTTCTCCTATCCTCTCTCCAGTCTCCCTTCATCTGAAGATCAGGAGAAAAATATTATGTAAATGTAGCTCCTACAAGTACAAACAATACATTTATTCGTTCTGTGGCAGTTGGTAAAAAGGTGAGAGTCTTCAGAAAGTTTTCCAGACAAACAGCTCAATAAGGTTATGAGGGCATGGGAGGAATGGTTAAAAACATAGAATTCTCAGTCAGTTTTAACTTCAAGTATTTGAAAATCCTTTGTAGGATGCTGTGGCCTTCATATTAGAAGGAAGATGGGCGTATGAAAGGAAACTGAGGCAAGAGCACTGTTGGAAGAATCCAGACAGGAAAAGGACTGGAGGACACACTTAGGAAGCAGAAGATTACATTTTTAGAAAAGGTGCCACCATACCAGCAGGACCTTGTTCTGATTCAAAGCTCCCAAAGACATATCTGTTGCCATCAGAGGCTCTGGACGCAATAAAAATAATAATAATAATAATAGTAAACCTGAAGTCAGATTCTGGTTCCACCATCCCAAGAGGCTCAGATGGGGGGACGGGGGAGGAAGGGGGCAAGGAGAGAGAAAAATTGATCCCAAAAGCAATGTAATTGCAAGAATATTTAGTTTTTTCTCAGAGGAAATGAGTAAGGCTGAGATAAGTGTGCCAGGTCAAGATTAACTGTGCTTTATTGAATTGCAGTGTGTTCTGTAATGTGTGGAAAGAATGGCAACCTGCTGAAATTTGAAAGGCATACTTTCCTTTTTACTGTAAATAGCTCATGTTCACACACGAATACATATAGAAAGAGAGGATGGGGAGATGATCTATGGAATGGAGGGACAGAGAAAAACCCCACCAAAATCTCCATTTACAATTTACTCCAGATGTTATTTACCACACAAAAGCTGCTTTTCATTGTATTAAAGTCTTTCATACAATCAAGTACTTAGGAAAACTAGTATATATATAATGTTATCCAAATAGATAATTTCTGTTTTCACATATATTATTTTTCCTACTTTATTTTGCAGATATAAGATTAGTCATTTCACTTGATCTTGCCTGTGTTGTGGTGGTGGGGGAAATATAGTCCCTGAGATTTCAGGTTAGATTAGGGAATATAGTAAAAGAGGCAGCACGAAGTTTAGCAATGACATATCAGGTTTGCCAGACTGTCTTGAGGTTCACCTATAAGCCAATGTGTAGTTTTAAAATAGGAAGAAGATTTTACATAATGTGCAAGTGATTGAAGGCTGTACATAAAAATACAGTGTATCATTAGTTTGTATAAACTTACAGGCTTTTATCTGTGTATAAAATGTGAAATATTGAGAAAATTTGAATATATTTTTCTGTTTATCCAAATTTGGGAGAAGATGGGCTGAGAATGACTAGAATAGTTCATTTTAGAGAGGGTGTTATAATTACAGTAATATGAAGCGTTTTTTTCACTTCACTGGCAGCACAAACCCATCAAAAATTAAATTACTTCAGATGAACAGAAACATTATCTTCCATGATCCAAAAACGTTCTTTGCCATGTTTTGCATATTTAAGAATAAATGCATGTAAATTTAGTCTTAAAGTGTTCTAAAACAGTAGGTTAAATTCTGACTTTAAGAAAGCTTCCCTCCCTGCAAAACACCCCTCCAAAAAAAACCCAAACAAAACCAACACAAAATCCAAACCAAAACCAGTGGCCTAATCATGAAAAACTGGAAGACTGAAAGACT
Organism: Ibidorhyncha struthersii; assembly: GCA_013398815.1. Classification (NCBI taxonomy): domain Eukaryota; kingdom Metazoa; phylum Chordata; class Aves; order Charadriiformes; family Charadriidae; genus Ibidorhyncha; species Ibidorhyncha struthersii. The sequence continues at coordinate 437,301 of VZSZ01010170.1, forward strand.
GGGACATCAGAAATACTAACTATATTTGAACAGACTGGCCCAGACTAGTCTCTGTCAAACCATATCTTATCTTTTGGTGCAGGAATGTTTTTCTCAGAATTTTTTTCCCCATGTCTAGCCAGTGCTCTTGCAACCACTGAAGGAGGAATCATTTATTGGATTAAAATTACAGTTCAATGAAGAATTGAAGGCATACAAAAAATGTAAATAGTCCTTATGATTATAAAGGAAAATTGAATTGTGTTTTGATGGTTATATGCACACGTGTCTTAGGCCAGGAAACACAAATGAGACCAATTAGCTGCCACCATTCTCCTCTGTGATTTAAAGAAGAAATTAAGATGGGATCAATCACTCTGCATGTCTGGAGGTGCTGGGAAGAACCAGGGCTTGGAGGCACTTCTCAGAGTACTAAGCAGGGAATATCAGGTGTTAAATCTACAGGGTGCATACAAGTGTTGGAATCGAAGTACGTGGGACAAGCTCTGTGTTTGAAAAATGTGGTAGAGGTAGCTCTCCAGCTACCCTCCTATGGGCTGGACTCACTCCAGCTTTGTGAGATAACATAAAGCCAGACAGTAAGTGGTCTCGGGAAATGTCTGACTGAAGGAGAAGTGGCCAGTGTGATGACTTTTCTAAGAAGTGATGGGTGAAGAGAAGGTAATGTGGTGAATGTTACCAGGCTTGATTACAGTGCAACTGTCCTGCTGATCCAATACCTACTATACTGAAAGGATAAGAAGGGTTTACTGTGGTTGTTAGTGGGATCAGGTTCACAGGTGTCTGGAGACTACAGGGAATTTAAAAGAAATTATTGTCTGGTCTTTGGCAAGTATTAACACTGAAAAGTCTTTAATGTAATATGCTGATAGTATCTTCAACAGCCAAAATATTTGTTTGGCTAAATGAAAGAGCTAAACACTAATTTATCTCACTGTGCCAGCGTGTTTCTGGCAGTGAAAGAATGGAGCCTTCTGCAATGTTAATTTAGGGAGACAAATCCTTGGACTTGGGTCTTGAACAATTAAAACTTCAAGGAAAGTCAAGGCTCTCGCAGTAGGTTCTGGTTTGGGCACAGTATGCAACATTAACATGGTCATGGTGTGCTTTAGGAGACCTTATCACAGCATCCTGACATGTCAGAGCACTGCTGAGAAAATAATTTCATTAAATAGCTCAGATGAGAATGATCTGCTGATAAAGGTGAAGTGAGAGGCATAGGAGAGGCTGTAACAGAGCTGCATGGTGAGGAGGAACACGGCAGGTATCATTTTAAATCAGAAGTTAGATGGTGGGTGATGAGTATTGCTGGAGGTACCCAGTGATGCTGACAGAATGAATTTTTATAGTCTGATGCTTACATGGAGTTGCTATAATATTAATGTGAGCTGTGTTGAGGTTTGAACTGGATTTCTGTGGTTTACTTAATTCTTGTGTCTTACAGATCTGCTTTTAGCTGTCAGAAACTGGGTAGCATTAGTGTGTGCCCCACTTAGTAGTGTAGAAGATTAAAATGGAAAAAGACATGTGCAGTGGTGTGAGGAGAGCTGGGCTTCACTTCTAGTTGATGTGCCATTGCTTATCATACTAATCTAGGATTTGCAAGACTTGGTTTATTTCCGTGATTGGTTGCATGCTCTCCATATAAACAAATCACTATGGGTGATGTTCCATACAGAAATGTGGAGCCAGGATGCTTAGAACAGCTAATTAACCCTGCCTGAGTGCAGTACTAATGAAACTTATCTGACCTGTAGTAATAAAGCTAGTTGCCATATCTTATCTGTAACTATCCTTCCCATCCAGCCCACCCTTTCTGACTAGCAAGCCTATCTATGGAGAGTGGAGTGCCAGTGGTGCTTTCTCTTTCTGTCTGTTCTCAGTCCGTGGCATTCCCTTCCTCAGATTATCTTGCTTTCCACACACCCCCCAACGTTTTTCATGCAAGCCTCTGGATATCTTATTAATCCTTTGCTTTGCATACCTGCTCTTTACTCTTCTCCAGATACTCTACCTCATCAGCTAAGCACGTTGTCATGCTGGGAAAAAAACAAACCCCAAGCATATTTTGTATCATATCTTCTGCATAGTTGGGAACTGTGTCCCAAAACAACTACTTACTCCAGTGAGTGTCCTTCATCCAGCCCTTTTGCTGTGGAGATTAGTGGGGCAGGCACAAGATAGGTGTACTGTAAAGCTGAGCCCTTCAGCCGTATCCAGACAGATCTTGATGCAGCTTGTAAGTGATCTGGGTTCTCAGACTCCCACTGCTACCACTTCTTCATGTGCTCAGAAAAAAGCAGTAGCTCAGACATCACACGCCAGGAGATTTTTGCATGCCTGTAGAAGGCTTTTCACAATTTCACTGGTAGATACTTTGCTGAAATTCCACAAAAGTCCTGTTTTGAGTTTGGCCAGCTTTGTGCCTCCCTTCTCTGTCTGTGAAAAGATATGTTATCTGTTATAGTCTTTTACCACAAAGGAGTTACAAAGCTAGGTAAAAAAAATTATTTTGTTGTGCTTCACAGTTAGCTCTTTGCTTGATCTTGGGAAGGTACAGCTTTTTTGAAATGCATAGTTTGTTTGTTATGAATTTGGAACTGCTCAGTTGCTTAAAGCTAGTTTGTGTTGTACTATATACTCTGTCGCACATGTTAAAAGAAACAAAAATCAGTGTACTATCATTTGCTGATTGGTGCCAGCTGTACCTACAGTTAATTCTTGTCTACATGGGAAAGTTAGCCTCTTTGAAATGTTAGAGGAATACTGTTTGACCTCAAAATGTTCTTGAATTACTTTACTCTTTTGTCAAGGATGACTTTTCATGAGACCTTAGTTCTAGTACGTCTTCATTATTTACCATAGGAAAAAAATTGCTGTCTTCTTGTCATGCTTCCCCCTCTATCGTGGAGCAAATTAAAGATAACTTATGATTTTTTTCTGGCAAGGTAACTTTGCTGTTTCATGTTTGAGCACACTTTTTCTTTCTCTTATTTACCACCACAGATCTCACCTTCAACTCTTTTCTCATTTACAGACACTGCACTCTCTTTTTGAGAACTGTCCCAGAGTGGCATTCCTTTTCTCCCTTGTCATCTTTATTTCTCTGTGTATTTTCTTTAGAAAAATACACTTATGAAGAGGCTTAGGTAGGGATGGAATCTAGCCAATAATTTAAAGCCCCAGAGGGGCTGCAGGGAGGTAACTATGGAATTAAACTCCCTAGAGTTCAGCATTATTCAGCCATGAGAATTTTGTTCAGGATTATGTATCTGCTCAAGAGCTTTTTTCCCCTTTATAGAGTGGTAAGTCACTAGAATTGAACCTTTGTGAAACCACCTAAGATGAAAACAAAGCCTAGAAAAAAGTAGCCTGTTTTCCATTTACATTGTATACTTTATTTTCTCTTGAAGCTTTTTTGCTATTTTTGATTTTCTTGTTTTAAACAAATGGAATTGTTAATTTTCATGTTTATTTCTACAAAGGTTTCTTGTTTCTAGGAAAGGTATCCTAGGATATGTACACAGCACAGTCATCTCATTTTACGTTTTAAGTTCCTGAGCTGATGATGAGCCATCAGATAGATCTCTGTAGAACATCAACGCACTGGGAAGAGGTGCTTGCTCAGTCACAGATTTCTGTACAGTCTGTACAGCCATATTAATTTGAGGGCTGCATTTATGAGGTGCAGGGTTAATTACATCAGATGTAGACTTGCTGTCTATTCTCCACGCTTATCTCCATGAGGGGCTAGCTAGAAGATCTTCAAGTAGCACTCCATTCTGCACTACATAGTGACTGAACCAGAGAGGTGCTTGCTCTCCAGCCACTCCTCTCCCAATTTATACTTGTGCCCAGCATTACTTTGTCCTAGGTGCAGAATCTGGCATTTGGACTTGTTAAATTTCATCCCATTAATCATTGCCCAGTGCTCCAATCTATCTAGACCCCTCTGCAAGGGATCTTGTCCTTCAAGAGAGTCAACAGCACCTCCCAGTTTGGTATCATCAGCAAACTTGTTAATGGTGCATTCAACTCCTGTATCCAGATTGTTGATAAATATATTGAATAGTGCTGGTCCTAGAATTGAACCCTGAGGAACATGGTAACAGATGTAACCCCATTCTCTACAATCCTTTAAGCTCTGCCCTTCAGCCAGTTCTTCACCCAGCACACAGTGAACCCACTCATCCCACAGCTGGACAATTTGTCCAGAAGGATGCTGTGAGGGACAGTATCAAAAGCCTTACTAAAATCCAGGAAAACAACATCCACCCCATTCCCTTCATCGAGTAGGTGGTGATGCTATCACACAAATCCCATCAAATTAGTTAAACGGGACTTTCCCTTTGTGAACGCACATTGACTGCAGTCTGTACTCTATGTTTATTTGTTTATGTTGCTATATTGCACCAAAAACCTGCTTAACTTATTCCCCATTTTCAATCCTGGATCTCTTTCATCAGCGGTATCACCACAGAACGGGCACTGTAGAACTGAGAGCCTCTGAGATTTGGCATAAGATAAATGATTCCTGCTGAGGTTATGAAGTTGGATATGATATGAAGTTGTTAATGATCCTAGTCTTTGTGATGTCAGTTTTGTTGTATTCCTTCAGTAAATTTTTGCTTAGTAGTGTCAGCTTAGTAGTGACAGGAAATATTAATAAATGTTTTGGAAGCTGTTATTTGACCTCAAGCTGCACTTAGGTCTTGTTTTACTGTATTTAAAATTGAATCACACAACTTTTCTATTTTGTGGGTGTTTTTTACATGGATTTTATTCCAACTGAAAGAGTTAATAACCAGCTTATGTCATGAGCTGCAAGCACTGTGTAACATGGCTGAAGTTTTCCAAATCAATTGTCTTACTTCAGACTTCTTGTCTGAAATATCTTAAAACATATTTATGCTGATATGCAGGCATGGTCCAAACTCTTAGCTTAGAGAGCTTTCTATAGCTCTTGTGTTAATGAATGCATATTAGAACCAGAAACTGACTATATTTGTGAAGGCCAAACAGTCTTCAAGTAGCGTGTATGTAGACGTTGTGGTAGAGTTAGTATTATGGCATATTGTAAGATATATCAGGTTATTGCAGCTGAATGGTTTTTCCTTACCTAGTTAGCAGTGACCACGTATCCTGTCTTTATAAGCACTTTTATGCTGTTTTACTGTGAAGTTGATGAGATTAACCTTAATCAAGAGTTTCAAACCACTTTCAATAATGAGTTTAGGTAGCCTTTTTTTTGCCTAAACTAGATTTAAATAGGGAGTGTTCTTGCAGTCAGATGTGGCATCTCAGGTGGGTGGTGGTAATTAACAGCCAAGAAAAGGATAATAATTATATAATTAAATAATTGTTCAGGCATAACTGACCTGTGGACTTAATCCATTTCAATGCAGCTTAAAGGATGCATAGGTTTTTGTTCAACATATATTTGTTTTACAGTAATAAACCAATATTTATGGTTTATTACTGCAAATGATAAACATTTTTTGTTGTTTGACATGCTACATATATATGACTATATATATGACTACAGTATAACTAAAGAAATATACCAACATTTGTAGAAATTATTTGAGGTACACCATTTCACTAATGCAAAGATAGTACTTCAAAGATTTTCTTTGAGCTGTAGGCCAAATTAGGATTTCTTACTTTTCCTGGACTAAAATGAGTAAAAATAAAAATTGCAGACAGTAATCATGGAACAATTTCTCAGAGTGACTATCAGAAAAATGGTATAATATATAGTGCATATTAGAAGGATTAGGAAGGAGGGAGGAATAGGATAACCAAGGGGTAGAAATTGTGGAGGTTTTCTGTACTAACGTGATCTTTCAATGTTGATTCAAACTAGACAAGCTCTTGATTTTGCCTATTACATGTTTCGTTACTTATTTTACTGACATCATGATTAGTTTTACTCTGATGCCAAATCTGAGCTTTCACTTCCTTGAAAAAAGTAATTTAGCTGGGTTTCAGGTTTTCAGAAGATGATGAGTTGGAGAGAAATTCCCCAAAGCCTGTAGCATGAAATTATGTTAGTCAAGGGAAATGATGCTAGTAAAAACGTATTTCCTTGTATTGCTAAATTATTGGTCTTAAATTTGTTGTTTCTCCCCTTTTTTTTCTCACACTTTGAGGGGATTGGGAGGTGCGGTGCTGGTAGGCTAAGAATTGTCTAAATTAAGAGAGGAAAAATATAAGCTTTGCCTGTGTACTGATAACTTGATAGGATTAATGAGTGATTATACCCATGAAAATTACTGTAAAAGAGAATTGCTTTCTTCTTAATCTCAACTGATGGAACTTAAAGTTGAATGTTCCAGGGCATGAGAGAGGTTGTTTTGCTGAGTAAGGTAACTTTAGGATGAAAGGCTAAAAGCTTGGAAGTTATATATTGGCTTACATGCATCTGTCAGCTGCTCTACTCACCCATACAGACACTGAGCAATAGGAAAAAAATCTCTTTATATATCGTGGGGTTGTCAGTATTGGAAATGACTGCTGACCCTGCTAATGCCAGGCTATTACCACAATGTAGAAAAACAGTAATTGAAAATAATTGATATTTTGTAAGGTAGATTGAATTTCTACTATTTTTCTTATTGCTTACCTACTTCGGGCATAAGACTTTTTTTATCAAGAAGCTTCCAGCCTCTTCATGTCTGTCTTTCTCTCCCTCACTCTGTCTCACACATATACATGCTTGCACACAGAATATTTGAAAATTGCTAGTGCCACCATCAAGCCAAGGAGGCTACAACACTTTAACTTGTAACCTGCTATCTTTTTCATACCAAAGACAGCATTTAAAGTAAAAGAGCTGTCTATCAATTTTCCTGTTTCAACTTGCTTCTGAAATGAACTGCCAGTCTCCAGGACAGGTGCCCTATTTGCAGGGCAGTCTTGTGAAGGAAACAGCAATGCACCAAAACTCAGTAAACAGCACGATTGTCCCCCTTTCAGTGATGGTGGAGTCTTCTCTAATACAGAGAATTTCACACCTGACTTGAGAAAATTTAGTTAAAATTGTGTTAGTATTCAGGAAGCTGTTCATATAATGTTCCCTCTTAAAGGAAAAGCTTTAAAAAAAAAGAAATGCAATCTTTTCCATCCCTACACCTCCTCCAAGAAAAGCACAAGCCTGAGAAGAGTTTAATTATCTAATGAGTAGCAATGAAATCAGTTTCCTTGTGTGTAATACTTTTAAAGGAAATTTAACTCTTCTGTAGTTTGAGGTTTGCTAAAATCTTAGAACACAAATAAATATAAACAAAAAACTCCCCCCCCCCCCAAT
>VZSZ01010170.1:444630-474061 GCA_013398815.1 Ibidorhyncha struthersii
ATCCTAAATGTACAGAATACATGACATTTAGGCTGAGGGAAAAAATCAGATACAAACATCTGTGGTTTAATCTGTTGTAAAGGAAGTAGCTGAAATTCTGCTGCTGTTGTAGTAAAATTGATATTAACTAGAAGAAATAGAACAAAAAAAAAGAAATGCAAAATGCTGTTCAAGCAACCAAGGAAACCTGCTGCTGCTAAAAGTCCTCTATGCAGCCCCAAACCTATTTAATTATTTACCTAGTATTAAAATAGAAAAATAGTAACTAGACATGATTTATATAAGATTTGATTAAGGAACTAACCATTCGACAATGTAGCTTTGTTGATCAGTAGGTTATTCCTGTCAAGAGAGTGATGAACTGTAGGCCTGGTCAGCAAACTGAGAAAGCCACCTGGAACTGCCAAGATTAGAGGAGAAGTAAGAAAAAGCTAATTTTAGAAGGGGGAGATCGTGACCACCGACTCACTGACAGCCTACCCAAATGATACCACTTACTCAAAAAAGAATAATGGAAGAAGACAGAGTTTGAGCACTAATTTACATAGGAAGCGAAGAAATCCAGACCAATTATTAAAGAGAATAACAATGAATTTGTATCAATTGTTTGAATATGTATTAATCAGTGTATAAAAATGGAAATTTTTGAAACTAAGTTGTGCTGCCATTTTGCGGTGAGCACGTTATTTCTGTGTATTAATGGAATAAACTGGAAATACCTTTGCTTTGTGTGTCATTGACTTGAACACTGGATAAAGAACCCAGATTTGGGACAACACTGTTATACTGGTAACAGATTATAAGTAAGTAATGGGGTTAATTCAGATTTCTGGCTTTGTAACCAAAAGCTAACTTTGGCTGCTATAGAAGTGGGAATACTGTGAGACTGCATAGACCAAAGTAGTCCCTAGTCAGTGAAACCACTGTAGTTTGCATGGCTGTAATCCAGCACAGTTTTGGTAGAATCACACTGTTCCTGCTCTGCTCTTTACAGCTGCAAAATCTACACCCAACCCCCAGTTCACGAATCAATTTAAATTAAAATGTTTCTTCTTTACACCTTTTCAAACTGCAGTCACCAAAAAAAGTGGTGTTAGAGTTCTTACTGCTCTCTCATCTTATAAAAAGTCAGCAAATATTATGTCTTTTAATTTCTTACATAAATTATAATATTTTTCTGGTGAAAATTGTTTTATGCACTCACTATTGCAGTGTATGCAAATTGTTTAGAGAAAACTGAGAACTAGATAGGCTACGCAACCTGTTTTTTACCAGCTCCATCCGAAACTTACTCAAGCGTTCCATTAAGAAGAATTTCAGTTTTCTGTGAATCAGATACCATGTACCAATTGGGCTACATCTCGTCTTCCTCAGATTGAAGAGTGTCATCACATGCTGTTAACTTAGCCCAATTCTACTAATTGTAATTGACTGAATTTCCCCTCCCCATCCCCAATCTTTCTCTAGACTGTATACACACGACTTTTGAGAGAGAAGGTCTTGGCCCAGTTGCAAAGGATGTGTCATTATCTTTGTCAGCGCTCTGGGGAAAGGATTTACAAGAGAGTGAGTGAATGAAGGAGATATCTTAGAGTCAGACATTGGGAATTGGTGTGACATGTGCGGGGATTAAAACTTTCATTTTGCAACATCTTAAGTAAGGTATTGGAGAATGTACAATTTAGCTAAATACTTAACCATCATATTTGGAACTGATCATACTATGCTAATGTGAAATACACTACATATTAATAGAATGCCAAGGGAAGGATAAGAAATTATGCAGAGTAGGTGGGTAGGAACTAAATAATACATTAGAAGTAGCTAAGGGCTATCTGAGGGGCAGAGAAATTAAAATGTATGGTTTTAAGAGAATGTCTGAATAACTGATGGGAATAGATGGCTACTGCTTGTTAGGACGAGTTAGTGGAAACAACAAGGAGGGGCTGAACTACACTGAAGTTTTCCAAAAGTGTGTATGTAGATGTTATAGGAGTACCTTGAGAGACCTGGGGGAAGTCCAGTCATAAAGGTTTGAGGACGGTAGTTTTGTTCAAGATGAGTAATGTGTGGTGCAAAATGAGAATGGCTGGAGAAAAGCCACAGTGTTAGGAAATGAAGATAAAATGCTCTTGGCAGGCTCCATGAGAAAAGTACACGTACCTGGGCAAGAGTCAGGATTGGTTGGAGAACTGGGGCAAACACCCTGCTGTCAGTAGAGGATACAAGCAAGTAAGAGTGTCTAGTGGAAGAAGTTGACCAGTTTACTGTGCAGAGAATCTGGGCCAATATTCAATATTTCTCAACTTCTGTCCCAGCTATGTCTGCATACACCTTCGCCTCCTAGATGCTTTTGTCTGCCAAAATCAAAAGGGAAATAGTAAGATCTGAGCTCGCTGGCATTTTGGGGATGTCAGCAGTGAAAATGCAGGCCAACAGCATGCCTGTCATTCTGTGCTAGTTGTCATAAAGGCAGACCAGCCTACATGCGTGAATACCCTGTGATGTGTCTGAGACCTGGAAACTTAGTTCTTGTTTTCTTACTTTATAAGTGGGTTTGTAACTGTTACGCTGTCAGTCTGAAGTGATTTTGAAAATGTCACCGTTGCAATTAGTAAGTAAAAAGGCATTTATTCAGCTTCAGTATCCACTTATTGTTCATGGAAAACATAGCAAACATCTGTAACTCTTTAATTTCAGATTCTTTTGATCTTGTGTGCGTGTGTGCATGCAAGGAAATGATGGAGACTCACAGATTTTGCAATCTTTTTTGTGATTTAGGAAAAAAAGTCTATTTAGAATGAAATACCAGAATAATAGCACCATTTTGAAACTGAATGACTTACATTATCAAACAATGGAAATCTGTAAACAATGGAAACTATGGTAACTTATAAAAAATGAAAAGGCTCCAAGAGAAACTTGGTATTATACTGTTTCTAACTGAGAAAATGAAAATGCAAAGAAATCCCTGGAGGGCAAAAAAACCTCTTAAAACAACAAAATTCAATGTTTTATAAAGTATTATGCCTGTGTTTTCAAAGAGATCTCATAGATATGTAACCAGAGTTCAAATGCTGGTACTGTATCATTTCTTAAAGGATGAGAAAGTAGTAAGCTCCCAAGTCAGTAGGGCCAGCTACTGCTAACAAGTCATGACCATGTACTAGAAAGACTTTTACACTGCTGTTACAAATTTGTGATTTATGTCTCCTTAGCTTATTCAAATCATCCATAAACTATCCTGAGCGAAAGGCATTATAGAAAGCCGTAAAAAGTATGTTACCAAAGACTTGATATGGACTTTTCAGGGACATTAACCTCATGTATTGCCTAGGTCCTGAAAATACACAGTTGTCAGCCTCCAATTATGAAATGTTTCTATCCAGCTTCACTTTCCTTCTCTGCTGATTAAATTATTAATTAATAAGGTAGCAGGCATATAGTCCTGAACTTTATATAAGGCAATATTTTTTTAAATCTTAATTTACTATTGTGAGAACAATAAACCATTATTTTTATAAGAGGGCAAAGACGTATCAGCAGGAATCTATATTTTTGCTCTGAAAAATAATTTGTGGTATTTTTCAAGAGGTATAAATCAGTAATGTTTTTTTTTGTAGTCTGACAGTGAACACTAGCTGAAAATGTGGCCCACTTTTAACTAGAGCAAAATAAAATCTGTGGAAAAGACTGCAGTCTATAGACTATGTTCCCTCTTTGAAATGCTGGAGAAATACAAACAATGAAACATAAATTTCTAGATTGTTGTGAAGCCACAGATAATACATACAGGGTAGCATAGCTTCACTTTTTATAACACTGGGTTGAATTTTTCAGCAATACATACTAATGTTATTAACCTAAAATGAATTTGTGGTTGATTTCTTAAGCCTTTCACTCCTTATAACTTTTTATGTCTAAACCAGATTTTAGTACTTGCCTGTATATGTTCTGTTTCTCCTTTCTTTCATATCTCTCCATCACTCTAGCCTTTTCACCAGTAGAAAAAGAACATTATTTCATGGTAGAATTGTTGGTAGGATGTAGAGTCTGAGTAATTTTGGATAAATTAGTAAAAGTCTGTGGAAAGACCAGATAATTGATTGCTTTTTTATCTTTATTTGCACATTGAGTTGAATCTTTGCTGAAATCTTTGCTGTCAATTCTCATTTTTAGCATAAAACCAACAGAACTACTGGATTGAAAAAATAACGCAGCTGACTCACCCGGCACCAAATAATAAGAATTTTAATTTTCAAGATTACATGTTTTAAAGCAATCTAGGACTGGTTGGTGGTTATTATAGCTGAGCCGATTTATAAACAAGAATCAATCAGGAAAGGCCAGATGTTTCCTACCTCTAGGTGTGTAAGTCTGAGAGGTGGGATTCCTAGGACTAAATGTTCCTTTATTGGAACTATCGACACTGAACTCTCTGTAGCCCATGACCATCTAGTCAACAGAATTCAAGCTATGAGTTGCCTTGCCCTGAAGCAGACTTCTAAAACACGCCAGATGAGCTATTCCTTAAATAAGGCTGGTTCTCCTTTTTGTCTTTAAGGAGGACACAGCTTGGCTAGATTGGTTGTAGACATTTAGCTCAAGCGTTTAAATTAAGCTTACGCATGTAAAACACTGTTCTGTCAGTGGGCATATGATGTGACAAAAGTCCTTGTGCAGATACATAGCTGTGCTCTCCCTAAACAGAAGCACTTTCGATGACCAGTTTTATGAAGCAGGCTAGGTACTGAAATTCTTCATCGCTGAATGTATGCACTTACTTTCTGGAATAAAAGGCACTATATTAGAAATGCAATCACTTTGTACCAAGGTGAATTTCATGCCATCGTTACAGGCTATATTTTTCCTTGAGTTCGTGAAAAGTATAACCACAGAGATATTTTCGTCCCATTCTGGCAATCATGAGACCATAACAAATGAAAGAATTCCTTGAAAGGTGGTTTTAGGTCTCTTCTATTCGTGCCTTTTTTTCATCTTGTACTAGTATCTGTTGCGGTATGGAAAAAGATATGGGATTGCAATTGAAGTAGATAGGATGATTCCCATTGATTTCAATAAGGTTTGGATCTGATCTATTTTAGATTTTTATAAATATAAATGCAGATTTCCAGATGTTGTTTACCTACATCTTAAAGAAGCATTTCCAACACCACTTCAGAGACATTATCAAAAACTAAATTGTATTTTTATTGGTGGTTGTCCTGGTTTCAGTGGGGATAGAGTTAATTTTCTTTCTAGTAGCTGCTGTGTTTTGGATTTCATATGAGAATAATGTTGATAACACATATTGTTTTAGTTGTCGCTAAGTGATGCTTACATTAGTCAAGGACCTTTTCAGCTTCCCATAGAAGTTGAGGGGGAGCATACACCGAAGAAGCTGGCCAAAGGCTGGGCAACTGATCATTGGGTGGTGAAAGTAACTTGATTTTGTATTTTATTTTACTATTATTATTATTATGATCATCTTCTTCTTCTTCTTCTTCTTCTTCTTCTTCTTCTTCTTCTTCTTCTTCTTCTTCTTCNACCTCCTGGGGATAAACCATGACAGAAGTCCTTGAAGGGATGTTAATTAAACTCACCCTGTGCAAGTCAAAGAAGTTCAGTAAAGGTCCATTTGAAAAGTCATAATCTTCTGTAGAATTATCTTATCAGTGAATATCCTGCAAACACAATTAAGTTCTATTGTGTTTTAGAATAGAAACTCAGAAATATTAATACAGTGGCACAACTTCACGTTCTGACTTCATTGATATTGTTGTAAATCTTGAATGACAGTATAGCTATCAGTAGAGACTTTCATTAGTATAAGTGGGATTTGGGCCACTTTATAAAAATGGGTACATAATGAAACTATACATGCTTACTACATGAAAACTGCTTATCAGGCTTAATTTAAATATTAGCTGGCAAGTCTGCACCTCTAAGGTTGCAGAATTTGGTTTAACTCTTCAGAAAAATAGTGTCAGGAACCTCACTGAGAACAACTGTGTTTCTGGCCAGTGCACATGGAATATGACCGAGGATAAGGAAAAGGGTGAGGTACTTCATGCCTTCTTTGCCTCAGTCTTTGATACTAAGACCATTTGTTCTCTGCGTACCCAGCCCCCTGAGCTGGACAACAGGGATGGGGAGCAGAACGAAGCCCCCATAATCCAAGGGTAAATGGCTAGCAAGCTACTACACCACTTAGATACACCCAAGTCTATGGGGCCAGATGGGATCCACCCAAAGGTACTGAGAGAGCTGGCGGAAGTGCTCGCCAAGCAACTTTCCATCATTTATCAGCTGTCCTGGCTAACCGGGGAGGTCCTGGTTGACTGGAGGTTAGCAAATGTGACACCCACCTACAAGAAGGGCCAGAAAGAGGATCCAGGGAATTACAGGCCTGTCAGCCTGACCTCGGTGCCTGGGAAGGTTATGGAGCAGATCATCTTGCATGCCATCACACAGCACATACAGGACAACCAGGTGATCAGGCCCAGTCAGCATGGGTTTATGAAAGGCAGGTCCTGCTTAACGGACCTGATCCCTTTCTATGACAAGGTGGCCCACCTAGTGGACAAGGGAAAAGCTAAGGATGTTGTCTACCTAGACGTTAGTAAAAGCTTTTGACACTGTTACCCACAGCATTCTCCTGGAGAAACTGGCTGCTCATGGCTTGGACAGACATATGCTTTGCTGGGTAAAATACTGGCTGGATGGCTGGGCCCAAGAGTTGTGGTAATGGAGCTAAATCCAATTGGTGGCTGGTCACAAGTAGTGTTCCCAGGGCACAGTACTAATCTGCTTAATATTTTTATCAACAATCTGGATGAGGGGATTGAGTGCACCCTCAGTAAATTTCCAGGGAACACCAAGATGGGCAGGAGTGACGATCTGCTTGAGAATAGGAAAGCTCTACAGAGCGATCTGGAGAGGCCGGACTGGTGGGCCAAAGCCAATGGCATGAGATTCAACAAGGCCGAGTGCTGGGTCCTGCACCTGGGTCACAACAGCCCCATGCAGTGCGAAAGGCTTGGAGAAGAGTGGCTGGAAAGCTGTCTGGTGGAAAAGGATGTGGGGGTGCTGGTTGACAGCTGCCTGAATATGAGCCAGCAGTGTGCCCAGGTGGCCAAGAAGGCCAACAGCATCTGGCCTCTGTCAGGAATGGTGTGGCCAGCAGGACTAGGGAAGTGATTTTCCCCCTGTACTCAACACTGGTGAGGCCCCACCTTGAATACTGTGTTCAGTTTTGGGCCACTCACTACAGGAAAGACATTGAGGTACTGGAGTGTGTCTAAAGAAGGGCAACAAAAGTGGTGAGGGGTCTGGAGGACAAGTCTTATGAGGAACGACTGAGGGAACTGGGGCTGTTCAGCCTGGAGAAGAGGAGGCTGAGGGGAGACCTTATCACTCTCTAAAACTACCTGAGAAGAGGTTGTGGAGAGGTGGGGGTCGGTCTCTTCTCCCAAGTAACAGGTGATAGGACAAGAGGAAATGGCTTCAAGATATGCCAGGGGAGATTTAGATTAGATATGAGGAAAAATTTATTCACTTAAATGGTTACCAAGCATTGGAACAGGCTTCTGGGTAAGTGGTTGAGTCGCCATCACTGGGCATATTTAAAAGTCATGTAGATGTAGCACTGAGGGACATGGTTTAATGGTAACTTGGCAGTGTTGGGTTGATGATTGGACTCCATGATCTTAAAGGTCTCTTTGAACCAAAACAATTCTATGATTCTGTATCAGCCAGAAAAGGGAGTGTCCAAAGGGTTGAATTGCTGAAGAGCTGACAACCTCCATGTAATCTGTGCTTTTTCTTTCCAGATTGCACAGTGAATGGCAATACTACTGAGTTCATCAAAGATTTCCTAAGAAAAAAAAATGCTGATGAGAAAAGCAGTGCTGAGAAAAACAAGGAAGCAAGAAAAACAAAAAAGTATTACCTTCCCTGAGCTTCCTGGGCATCTTCTAAAGATGGGGGAGAGGGTTAGCTAGCGAGTCTTGATTTCAGACAGAAAGTATCTGCCTTTGATGCTTATACATAGCTCCTCTATGCCTCTTTTAAACTCCGCAACCAAAATGATTTGATTTTTTTCTTTTATCATGTCACCCAGAATTCTGTATTGAAAAGACTGCTTATATTACAGTAGAAATTTGTTTGAGGGTTTTTGTGGTTTTTTTTTTGGTTGATGATGATGTTGTTACCAAGCAAACACATCTTTTGTTTAATTTTTAATGAAATGAGCAGAACTCCCAAGCATTGTCTTTTTCTTTTCTACTCACCTCCAAGGTTTTTCTTCTCAGCCTTGGTTCAGGGTAACACTTCCCAAGATCTTGCTTATATCAGAGGCATAATTCATCTCTATTTTACATTTTTCTGCAAGCATGCAAACACACAGTAACAATAAACCAGGACTCTGAATTCAAATTCCTGGACAATTTCTGTGACCGCCACCTAACTCTAGCTCTTGAATGATGTTGTATGTTGCTTGTTTTTTTCAGGTTGCCTCTTTTTATCTGTCTGTACATTAAGAAGTTCCTTCAGTTTCTCCCTGCATGAAAAGAACAATACTTATGAACATTCAGCTCCATCATGGTTTTTTTCAACTCACATATCATCTGTGGTTTTGAAAATTTGGACACAACTTCATTTTGCCCTTCGTCTAGCAATATTTCAACTAAGTATCAGTTTTGTTTTGTCATGCAAGAAGCTGCTTTAAAGGAAGACTGTTTTGGCATTGTTATGACCTAGAAGTTTATTTATTAGCCTTGTTAGCTGACTGTTTTTTTATACAGATGCCCTGAGATACAATCCCTTTTCATAAGTGTTGAAATAAAATATAAAAATGTTAGACAGTTGGAAATAAGAGACTCTTAAAACTCCCCAACTGCATGACCTGCAGCAGCTATTCACAGTGTCACCAGTAATATTGCTAAAGATTGCAAAATATCATTCCCAAAATGAAATGCCAAGACTCTGTGTCCCCTAAGATGAGCCCGCACAGCTATGACAGATGTTCACCAGCTGGAGGACATGATTTTGACATGTATCTGTTGAAAGAAATAAGAATGTAAAGTTTTTTCCTAGTGGGATATTAATAAACATGGAGAGCTGAAACAGTTTGCAGAGAAACATTAAAATTCTGCATCTTATAATTTGTGTGAATTGTTTGGGTTTTTTTTCAGATTCAAGGTCATTCAAAGATTAATATTTTCCAGTACAATAATATATACAATTAAAATACAGTCCTTTATTTGTTCAGATAAGTTAGCAGGACTAAGGATATTTTTCTTTGATGCTATGCAGTGTTTAAGGAAATGAAAAAACAATTATGTTAAAAATAGTAGTAATAAACACAGTAAGCCTTAGTGTCTTGTGGCAAATATCTTGAGTCAAGTAAGTGGAGGAGCAGCATGAAACTCTTTAGACACAGAAAATGTACACATGAAATAAAAAATGGTTAGAAGTCTGGAGTCATTTCATCCAAAGTCTAAAGTGCATTAATAACAATTTCCCTTTGATTACTAGTGGAGACAGGCTTTTCAGCACCCCTTTTGCTTTTGTACAATATCTCTTGGCTGTACAAGTCCTTTACAGCAGGACACTTCTGTACAACCCTGCGATGAAAGCTGTTATGCCAAATGGAAGTACCTACCTTCCACGGAGAAACCTGAAGTCTTGAAAAGCAATTTCTTCCTGCAAGATCGGTGATACTTCAGAAACAATTTGCATCATTCAGCTGGTTGCTTGAATTGAACAAATGAATCTCTCAGTTTGGCCATGAGTAATAGATACATCATTCTTTTTCTGTTAACGTTGTGTACGTATGAATTTCCCAACCTGTGTATTCTGTCCAGTTTATGAACTGGGTATATTTTGTAGCAAGCATAAATTTTCTGTAATACAAAAACCGTATAATAAATTGAGAAGCCTGAAGCCAAGTTCTGGTGACCTTTGAGCCTCAGTATATGATAGAATATGATTTAATTCAGCATTTAAATGGGCAACTGTTCTTAAGATGCCATAGCTGACCATATAAACATCCTAGAATAGCAGGATGATGTGTGTCTGTAAAGTTGTAGGGTGGGCCGCTTTAAATTAAACCTCTACTACTGAAGTTTAAGCTAGCATGTTTTTTACTTGCAAATGTACTCACAAAGATAGCTAAGATGCCTTAAATTTTAAACAATAGCTTATTATGCTGCTGTAGCTTGACTGCTTTTCATCATACGCTAATAACCTTTTCCGTATTGAAAGGCACAAGTGTCAATGTTATTTATTACTGAAATGGAAGAGCTTGCCACAAACCCTAGTATGAAGGGACCAAGCTCCCTGTATTGTGCCCTGAGTTTAGGAGAAAATTCCACTTCCTCAAGCTTTGGTTTTTTATAGATCTTTTTCTTGTCACTTTTTGCATGAATGGATTCAGGGGTTTATCAAGATGAAATTTAGATACTAATTTATAGCTAGACTCACCTAGTAGATTTGTGCTAAATAACAGCTGAAAACCACTATCTTTAGTGTAGTACTAGTGTAAAGATATCCAATGGGATTGTGTTTAGTGCACAATATTTTGTTCTCATTTACAATTTCATCACCTTACAAACTCCATCTTGTGTTTCATAAATTAAGGGTAAATATAATGCAGTGTAATGACTGAAGAAGGCAAAATGTGTTTCATTTGTATTCTCTACATATCCTTGCATCTGCTTTCTGATTGTTCAGCAAGCTATCTTAATGAATAACTCTAAGGAAAAGATAAAAGTGCTTTGTGGGAGTTCTGGTGGACAACAGGATGACCATGAGCCAGCAATATGCCCTGGTGGCCAAGAGGGCCAATGGCATCCTGGGGTGCATCAAAAGGAATGTGGCCAGCAGGTCGAGGGAGGTCATCCTCCCCCTCTACTCTGCCCTGGTGAGGCCGCATCTGGAATACTGCGTCCAGTTCTGGGCTCCCCAGTTCAAGAAGGACAGGGATCTGCTGGAGAGGGTCCAGCAAAGGGCTACAAAGATGATTAGGGGATTGGAACATCTTTCATATGAGGAGAGGCTGAGGGATTTGGGTCTCTTTAGTCTGGAGAAAAGAAGATTGAGGGGGGATCTTGTTAATGCTTTCAAATACTTGAAGGGAGGATGCCAGGGGGATGGGAGCAGTCTTTTTTCAGTGGTGCCCATTGATAGGACGAGGGGTAATGGGCACAAGCTTGAACATAGGAAGTTCCATCTTAACATGAGGAGGAACTTCTTTACTTTGAGGGTGGTGGAGCACTGGAACAGGCTGCCCAGAGAGGTTGTGGAGTCTCCCACTCTGGAGACATTCAAAACCCGCCTGGACGCTGTCCTGTGCAACCTGTTGTAGGTGACCCTGCTCTGGTGTGGGGGTTGGACTAGATGATCTCCAGAGGTCCCTTCCAAACCTGACTACTCTGTGATTCTGTGATTCTGTGATTCTGTGTGAATGCTGAGAGAATGTGGCTGTGCTGCCCCCCTGTCATTTCAGTACCAGCCCATATACCTTACTTGGATAGCTCTCTGGGATTCAAAGTAAACCAACAGGAATTTAGTCCAGACTATGGTTTTACCTTTCAAAGGTATCTACATTCAAAATGTGCTTAACTCACTTGCCCAAATGATGTTTGAAACAGTTAATCACTCAAATTCCTGGAAATCTCTTTTCTGTCAGGATTGGTGGTTAAATGCAATGTTTTCATTTTTCCTCACTTGCTACACCAAAAAACTTAACACATAAACCCTGGAACGAATTTTGATTTTATTATTCAGAGAATCATAATTTAAGTTCTGCCCTGGGTCAGAACAAAGCTTCATTTGGGCCATATGCTGTCCCTGGAAGCATAAGCTGGCAGGTGTAGATGTATCCCTGGTGCTCATGCATCCCTTGGTATACTTTTCAAGGTCCTGGCAGTGATTTAAGCTGGAGGTTCCTTGGGTTACTATACTTAACACTCCCAGTGGATCTGTCCTTGAGCACTTGATTAATGTCTTTTGAGTCTATTTATAGAGTTGATCCCTACTATTTCCTGCAGCAATGGGTTTCTCTGTTAAAAGGTGTTGCGTGCTGCATCAGTACATTACAGCTTTATTCAAAGGTATGTAGATATTTTCTGTTTGATCATCACCCTTTTGTTCAGGTAGTAATACCTGACTTTTCCGGGGACATGAAGTGGCACTGCCAACTAAATGGTATTTCAAGGAATTTGTGACAGTCACCCTGTGTTCTCTTTCTTAAGTGGTAGTGTTTTCAATCTCTTGACTGCATATGTATTGTCAGTGTTTGGGTTTGGGTTTTTTTTTCATGTGTTTCCCTATAGAAAAAAGGTGTCATTTTATCACCTAGTCATTCTGTAATGTGAGATGTTCTGCAGTACTTCTGGGTGAAATTTGCTTCTGAATGCCTTGAACTATTTTGTGTCAGCTGCAAGTTTTGCCACCTTTTCTAGATTATGAATTTTTTTTGAACACTATGGGTGTCAGCATGAGTAATTGTGATCAGTCCTGGGAACCAGCATCCATTATGGAAGCTGACCATTTATTCCAACCATTTGTTTTCTGTATTTTGACCAATTTTTAATCTGTGAAACTTGCTTTTGCATTCCATCACAATTAACTTCCTTTAACAGTTTCTGGTGAGACACTTCATCAAAAGCATTTAGGAACTGTACTACATGATTAATTTTGTCCTTTCCTATCACGCTTTGCAATCTATTTAAAGGAACTCCAGTGGATTAATGAGACAGACTTGCACTCCATTTAAAGAAACCCAAACTTGATTCTTTCCTATTATATTACATTTATCCTTAAGTGTGCTAGTTTCATTCTATAATAGGTATATATGCACATAATATATATGTATAATATATGTTTTAGTAATAATGTTATGGTGTTGTGTATAAAGGGGTTAAAAGACAGAATTTTGGTCCGTGGATGGACACTGAATGAGAAGTAGATGGCCAAGAAGAACACAGTCAGCACAGGAAAACAGATGGTTTATTGTTTATTGTTTGAAATGCTGACCGCAGAACTGAAGAAGTTGAGCATTCCTCCATTATTGCATGTCCTGGGGGAGGACGTGCAATAACGGAGGAATACAAGGCACAATTCATAATTTGCTTACCTTGTAACATTCTGTTATTGGCTTGACCATGGTCGATGCGTGACTCCTAGATTATGGTAATATCCTGTGTGCACAAAGCCTATGAACCAATAAGGGGGATGGCTACGTTGTGTGCAGTGCGCCTGACCAGCAGATGCATGCGCCATAGGTTCCCTATGTTGAAAGATGGCAACTGAGGTGTGTTTCGGCACCCGCTGGTCACATGTGTCGAAATCCGTTCCTCTGCAAATGTATAAATACTGGGACTTCCTGAAGAGCAGTGGGCCAGTGCACGGCGGGATCACTATTGCCTCCGTGGGGACGCCCACATAAAGCTGACACCTACGGACTGCTGGGCTGAGCTCGCGGCACAGGACGGCATAAGAATGCACGGGTGGTTCATCTTCCTCATGGTCTTTGGGTTAGTATGTCAATTGCTTTGCTAAATACCCTTAGTGTAATGCATGTCTGTAGTTAATAAAAAGAGCTTGCTTTTTTCCTTGTAGTCAGTGTATATGTGCTTACTTTCTCGGGAATCCTCAAAACCACTCTAAAACAAGTATTGAGGTGAGAATTCCTGATCCCAGCTTCTTTCAAGGGTTGCTTCCAAAGCCTTCTTTTAAACTACGACTGTCATGTCTGTTCATCTGCCATTGGATCCACATTATGGAGGAGTTAGTATATACCATATCCCAGCGAGAGGGTCAACACGTGGGAAGCACAGGTTGGTCAGCCTTGTCTCAATTCTTGGGAAGGCTGTGGAGCAGATCCTTCTGGAACTTAGACAAAAGGCAACTGGAAACAGCCAGCACAGATTTACCAAGAATAAACTGGTGCCTGACCAATATGATGACTTTCTATGATGAGGCAACTGGCTCTGTAAATGAGGGAGAAGGAATGGATGTGGCTTACTTTGACTTCAGCAAGGCCTTTGGCATGATTTCCCGTAGTGTCTTCTTGCAAGTTGGTGAGTCATGGACTAGAAAGGTATGAATTGTGTGGGAAAAAAAAAATCTGATCAACTGGTCTCAAAGGGGTTATCAATGGCATCAAGTCCGTTCAGTGGCTGATTACTAGTGGCGTCCCTCATGTGTCAATATGGAGCCACTACTGGTTAATGTCCTCCAGCCTAGGAAGAGGTGGGCTTGGGGCAGCGGGAGGAGGAGTCAGGCTCTAGTCAAAGGTATGCGGGATCAGAGATAATAAACATAAGCTGCAACCTGGGAAAAGCCAATTGAGTGTTAGGAAATGAAATTTCAAAGTTAGAATGGTCTAACACTTGAACAGGTTGTCCAGAGAGGCTCTGGAGTGGTCAGCCTGCTCCAAGCTGGCCTGGCTTTGAGCAGGGTTTTGGACTAGAAGGTCTCCAGAGGCCTCTTCCAAAGTATATTATGCTATGACTCTCCACCTCCATGAAGGGAAGTTGTGGTGTGGGATCTTCCTTGGGTTCTTTTGTAGAAAACTTCTGTACAAAGAGCAGATTTAGCTCTCTGTTTTGGCTTTATCTTCTTTGCATTCTCTTTTTGGTTCCCAATATGTTCACTGACTCTCTGGCAGAGTTTTGCTTTCCACTGTTACCCTGAAAAAGTTTATGTCTTTGAAAAGTTACTTTGTAAAACATTTGTGAATTTCTTTATTGTCTTTTTACATTTCATCTTAATAATTTCTTAAGTTTTTTAAAAAACTATTAATTTTTTAAAAAAATTTCTGTAATCACATGATTTCTGCTTTCAGAAGGATTTTCAACTATTCTATCTTCAACTAGTGTGGATTTTTGAGACACAGAAGTTTTTGTACAAATGACCTACATTTATTCTGAGCATCCTATACAGGTTTCCCAAAGAGTCCTCATAGCACCAGAAACTGTTAATTTTTATTAGTGTTTTAATTTTTCTGTTTTTGTTGTATTTGTTAAATATTATTTCTAAATAATGGCCAAAGAGCCCTTTTCATGGGGGAAAAGAGAGGGGAAATTTTATAATGAAGTTGAATTCAAATACAGTATGGTCTCATTGATAATTACCTCTTACACTAGATTTTAGACCTGATCCAAGATTCAGAAATAAATTTTTTTTTAGTGTACTGGGACACACACACACACACGCAAAAGGAGAGCATGGAGAGAGGGAGAGAGGTCAGGCATCTTTGAACATTTTTTTTGAAGAAGCAATCCTTTCTGTTCCCTAAAAGTGTATGCTTTGCACTCATCACCTAATGTGTCATTCATTTAGTCTACACAGAGATACTTGAAGATTTTCCTTAGTATTGTTTACTGCTCTTCTAATCTCTCTTAACTTTTTTTAGCTGTTTCCTTCAGTCCTGGAAGAATGGTTACCCTTACACAATATTGTCTTTAACTGAGATGCAAAATCAACTTTTCACTTCATCATCCTTGCAACATGTGTCTTTCTCATATGCTGATTCAGAGCCATGGTTTGGGCTGGACTGGCCACTGAATGAATGACAGATGCTCTTTATCCTCTCTCCCCTACAGAGAAGAGAGAAAATGAGAGACGTGGATATTTATGAGTTGAAAAGAAACTAAACTACTTTAATGAAATATTAATAATACAATAATACAATATTAATAATACAATAATAATAATAGAAGAAAGGTAATAATATTAATAAGAAAAGATTAAATATATCCCAATATACAAAACCAGTATTCAGCTCCCAGCATGACAATCACATCACCGGCAGGCACTGGGAAAGTCCCAGACTGGACTCGGTGACCGATGGGAGCTGAACTCAGGAACTGGATTCAGGTACGCATGGAGTGGGATCAAAGGCAGGTGAACAGACACAGAGTCCTCCTCGGATGCTGACCATTGATGAAAGAGGCCTTTGATCCCTCAGCTTTTATACTGAGCATGATGCAGATGGGATGGAATACTCTGTTGGTCAGTTTTGGGTCACCTGTCCTATCCGCACAGGCGGGACCCTTCCCCACTTCTCCACTTCCGACCCTCCAAGTTAACACATAACACATTTAGCTGGCCTTGATTGTGATAGCAACAAGTATAAGCAAGAGCCTCTCTGCATACCAGTCCTTGGCATTAACTATAAACATCAGACCTTATCTGTGAGAAGCGGATGCTGTCTGAAAAACATGTCATTAGTTTCAGAGAGTTAGAAGAGGCTTAACTGAAAAGTAAAATTACTGGAAAGAAAATTGGTCCTGTTTTACCTCAAACCAGGACAGTGTTTTATATTTTACACAACTTAATTCCAGAATTTAATGAATTAACACTGTGGAAAATTGAATTGTATGCACTCCTGCAGTTCACTTTAATGTACAGTTTCATTATGAGATTAAACACACAGCAAGTGTGCTTTAGATAGATTTGGATTTCAGAAAGCAAGGTACAAAATGATACATTAAAATTTTTCAATACAATCCTTATTTAATTTACACTTCTGATGACTGACTGTGGCTTGTCTTAGCTGGCATCTGTTAAAAGGGGCCAAAACCAAGGGAAACAATGAGAACATTTCCACATTAACTTCCTGGTATTAAACCTATACTTATGCAATCACTCCATTTTCGTTCTTATGTGCAACTTTTTTATGCCCAAACTCAGAAATCTGGCAATAAATTCAGTTAACGTAGAACACAAAGCAAGGAGAACAATTCTACCACCATAAATCTGAAATTTAAGTTTCTGCTGCGTTTTCAAGATGCCACTTTTCTAAACTGAACAGAATATATCATAAATATGTACAAGCTCTCTTTCTCTAAATTATTCTAAGCACTTAAAATTCTGTAGTGCTGAAGTGGATACAGTGGAAAGATCCCGAAGGCTCAGTGATTTATTGGCAGTGAAAAATGTGAGAGGGTTAAAAAATGTACATGTGCTTATGTTAACCAAGTCTTGGAAATAAAGAAAAGCTCCAATGTATTTTATTGAATTTGCATTTAACTCACTGTGTTGTGGAAAACCTTTCATTTCTGAAGAAATATTCTTTATAGAGCAGGAGTGAGTGACCTGTGGGAGAGTGAAAGTAAAGTTTGAAGGGAACAGAGAGCCTGACCTGCTCTCAGTCTTATTAGCCAGTCCTTCATAAGTGACTACTGATTTGAAGGAACCTCGGTAATTTTAGGACCATTGTTGCACAGTATTATTAGAAACCATACACAGGCTATTTCATGTTCGTGACCAAACTCACCAGCCACTTTAAGCAAAGAGC
Source organism: Ibidorhyncha struthersii (assembly GCA_013398815.1). Taxonomy (NCBI): domain Eukaryota; kingdom Metazoa; phylum Chordata; class Aves; order Charadriiformes; family Charadriidae; genus Ibidorhyncha; species Ibidorhyncha struthersii. The sequence goes on from VZSZ01010170.1 coordinate 461,942, forward strand.
GTCCTTTAAGTATTTCCTACAGATTACATGTAGACTAGGCTAGAGAAAGAGGAAAGGCATTCAGCATACACAACTGAATCACAGTTTAGACATTGCCCAAACTGCCCATTCTGTGATAGTGCAGCAGATCTGTGGACTCTTGTGGAGCTGGGTGGCCATACAGTTTCAAACAAAGTGAGACTGAAAGTGCATTACTGCACAGCTGTCACCAGGTGTTGAGAGTGCCTTTTCACTCCTACCTCCTCTAGGACTTCCCTGAAGGAACAGCCTGCTCGGTCACAGGAGCACAACAGTACAATGTAAGGATAAAGACATGCCTTCCTGAATGCCGTGTCTTGTCTTAGTTCCAACAATTTGTTCCAGTTTAAATGCTGAGATCTGACCTGAAATATTTCAGAACAGAAGACATAATACACAAAGAAGTTCTAGTGACCTCCCAGCTGGGACTTGCTGACAGGGTAAATATGATACTATCTAGTGTGGCATGTAGTTTGCACTTTTGCAATGTAATAATGTCCACAACATCCATCTCATTAAGAGTATGGCTATATTTGGCCTTGTTCACCCTCAGCAGACCCACTGTTTCCACAGATGAGGCAAAAAAGAAAATAAAATTTTAAAAAAAGTTCAATTTTAAGTACCAGCTGGTTTCTCTAATAAGAAAATTTCAAACTGAAGAGCCTGATTTTTCCCTCATTACTCCAATCTCACTCTGGGGTAGATTTTTTGAGTTCTGAAGAGCTATTATTGATTCACACACCAGCATATATGAAGAAAAGCTAGGCCCAGAGATTGTTCTTTGCCAATGTCAGATAACATTTGAGCACTGCCACCAACTAATAATATGTGCTCACAAAAAGGCTCAGGCTGCTGGTATAATAGATAATTACAGCCACAATTGTCCAAGTGGAGAAATATCCAAATCTCCTGTAGGAAACTGTGAATACGTTGGGATTTATGAGTACAAAATTAACTGCCTGGCTTCAATAAATATGGAAAGAAAACTTCTTAAAAGTTTAGTATGTCATTAGTGTGGGATCTATTGAAGGTTTTTTCCTTCCACTTTCTCTAAAGCACACCTATTTAAGACTCAGAACAATCCAGGGGACTGTTACTGCAGTGTGTGGGTAGAGTTCAGAATGCAAAAGATCTATTAATTTCACAATGGAAGAGGAAAATAGAATTTCTGATGATTTTTCAGCCATGGCACTTTCTTTTGGACAATGTATAAAGGTGAAAATATTACTTCAGCAACTTTCCTTTTTTTGCTTTTTAAATAGCCATGAAAAGGAACAATGATGGCTTCTACTTTCAAGGGGAATTGCATATAATCTTTTTGTTTTGTATTATAACTCAGATAGATCTGTTCATTATTTCAGTCTTCCTCAGAGTTCTTGAATTGATGTTTAATGTCATCAAAAGAACAGCAAAAAAAAGCAACAAAAATGCAAAAAGGAGGTATAGAATCATAGAATAGGATCATAGAACACTCTGAGTCAGAAAGGACCTGTGAAGATCAAGTCCAACTACTCACTTTACACAGTGCAACCTAAAAGTTAAACCATATATCTTAGAGCATTATCCAAATGCTTCTTGAACACCGGCAGGCTTGATGCCATGACCATTTCCTTGGGGAGCTTGCTCCAGGCTGTGTCACAGGCCTTGCTAAAGTCAGATTAAATGGCAGTCACTGCTCTTTCCTCAAAGCAAGGCTCATATCGGTCCTGGCACAACTTGTCCTTGGTGAAGCTGTGCTGGATGTTCCCAGATGTCATCTTGTCCTTTGTGTGCCTGCAAGTGATCTTCTGGCAGATGTCTGAGAAGGGCAAGAGCTTCTTTCTGGAAACCTGTTGGAAGGCTCCAGTTCAGGAGCTGCTTCCTATTCTTCCAATAAAATAGGAGAGCTCTTGCTCAGAACAGATAATCAAGAAAACACAAAAGCAATGAGAAGCTGTACCCTTCATACTAGCAAACAGAGCAAGGGTGCACCTCACTCTGAATCCCCCACTAACTCCAGGTCCCAAGGACCTCCCTCGGTGGCCTCCGACAGGCTCCTCACATTGCATGAGCACTGCAGCCCAAAGGACACCAGGCCCTCTCCTCCCCTCTCCCTTGGGACTCTGTGCAGAAGAGATGGCACCTCTCCACGTTCCAGAGGCAGGGCCAGGGAAGAAGGGCCCATGCAACACTTGCTAATCAACAATTATTTTACGGAGTGTTGGCAGACTTTGCTCAGGCTGGCTGGGCCTTCTTTTCCTGCTGGCAGGATATCTGAATGCTTCACCTCCTAGCAGCCATTGCAGAGCACAGGGGGCTGTGCCACTGGCAGGGCGCCGGATCAGTGGGAGGTCACTGAGAGCCCCCGACCCTCCTGGAATGTTGTTGCCACCATCTCATTCAAGGGACTCCGGGCTCGGGATGAAGAGGGGGCTGGAGCCCTGGGCTCATGAGGGGAGGTGGAGGGCAGTCCCTGTGCCCAAGGGCAGCAGAAGGGCACAGGGGAGCGATCCCCAGGAAAGGGGCCCTCAGCCCCCCTGACCCTTCTCTTTCTCCCACATTAAGGCATCTTTCAGTCCACAGAACCCCAGATTCCCAAACCAGCAATAGTTGGCCACATGCATTGGTCACATTCACAATCACCAATCACAGTGGCTTCCTGCTGTCACAAGCCTCCTTACTGTCTTTTGCTCCAGGTGACCCCTATAGAAACAAGGTCTCCAGCAACTGGCTGACAATTCACTGAGCTTTGAGACCGATCCTCTGATGTCAGATGTGTTTGGAAGGAAGACCAGCTGCAGCAGCAAGGCAGGCGGGTGGCAGCCCACCTTTGTGTAGGACAGCAAAGAGGCGGATCCTAGGACAGGAACAGAGCAGAAAACTGCTTCCCAGGAAGAGGACGTGGAATCAGCAGAGGAGGAACACCACCCAAATTGGCACGAGAGCAATTGTGATTGCTCATATGACCAATGGTGTGCAGTACATGGATGTGGCTCTACCAGGGAACAGCATGGGACCAAGGTGTGTCAATCCACCAAAGAACAGGTGGAGGAGGAACTCCGCCTATGACATATGAGTGATTGCCTGAGCTCATGTGACTGATGGTGTGGAGTCCATGGACATGGATCCACCAGGGGACAGTGTGGGGCCTAGTTGTGTCAGAGGCCCAGGCATGTTAACCCACAAAAGAATGGCATGGATCCTATGCATGTCAGTACACCAATGCATGGTGAGGGGCCCATGGGTGTCAATCTGCCACAGGATGATGTGGAGTCCATGGGGGCAGATCCACCTCAAAATGAAGAAGAAACAATGGAATTGGACCCAGCTGTAACAGGGCTGATCTGGCATGATGCTAGCATGCCTGGGCTCCCTTCCATGAGATGACAATAATGGCCACCAGAGGAGTGCCTGGCCAGCTCCCCACCAGCAGCCCAGCCTCTGCACCCAACATTAGCAGTCAGAGGACAAACTCTATGGACTTCTGGCAGGCTCACGTGGAAGATCTAGCACTAGTAAACAGTTCCTTTGATAACTGTCAAGGATTGCATGGGCCTTTCTTTCCCATTCCCCCCCACCCTGTGTGAAGATCAGTTAGCTATATTATACTAAATGCACCCCAGGATATAGTTGGCCATTTTGAATGCCATGGCACATTGTTGATTCATATTGAGCTTAGCATCAACCCCTAGATCCCTTTCAGCAAGGCTGCACTCCAGCCTCTTGTTCCCAGGCTACATGTATATCCACGATTACACTGTTCCAGGCGCAGAATCTGACATTTGTTCTTGTTAAATCTTGTTAAAGAGTTAAGGCCTTCTGTGTTGCTCAACTAAGAGGAAAAAGCTCATAAGAGGGATAAATCACCATCTTTTTCTTAAAATATTTATATCTCTTTCTGGTATATGGGAAACCTAATGTGTTTATGTCTCTATTGCCTTTGGTAACCGGGCCTGAGTCTGGGTTCAGATGTTCAGAGCTACAAGATTCAGACAGTGACATCTTCAGATTTTGTCTGTGGCAATGGAAATGGGTGGAGACACACGCTTGAGGCTTAAGCTACTTTGCCTCTCTAGGGGTGAGCTAGACTACTGAGATAAATATTTAATTTGGGAGGGATGAAGCTGAACCAGAAAGTTTCTGAGTTGATAACACTATTTGGGATCAATATGTCCATTTCTAACTTGCTTGTAAATCTCTTTTGAAGGAGAAAATCTAAGTGGTAAAGATTCATCTGAACTGCTTTCAAAGTAACTTTTCAATATTTTGAAATAAATTTTAAAGGAATATATAAAACCTTTACCAGTTTGTTTTGAAACAATAATCTTGTTCAGTTACTCTACAGTAGTTACCAATCATTTTTTTTAAATATAGAGGATTTTTTTATATATAATAACTTATTTTCTACAGGGAACAGATATCAAATGCAACTGATAAAAAGTAATTAAGCTTAATACAGAGATGAAGATGTCTTTTCTGCAAAAATATATTGCAGAATTATATGCTGAAAAATAATCATCTTATAGTTAATTTCAAGTGCATGTCATTTCTACACTGTTTTTTGGTTTGTTTTTTTTTTTTTTTTGTTACCTTGTTAATTTTTGTTACCATGTAGGACAACAAGACTGTGTTAGATTATTTTAGAGACAAGCATCCTGCAGTGACTGCCTGGGTGAAATTGTGTGACATCACACTAATATCTGTGAAACAGATGTCTCTGCTGAATGTTTAGTGGCGAGGAGGCAGTGTGCACCTCTGAGTGGGAGCTGGCTGTGCAGAGACTGTCAGGATTTTTTCAATCTGAAGTTGTAAGCTAGATGTATGAGCAGCTGCAAATCCTGTCCTCTCTATGACTTCCTATAACTAGTTCATGTATGAAAACAGTAGTTTTGTATTGGCTTACCAGAGTTATTTTGTGATGTGATAAATACCAGCACAGATCAGGCTTGAAATTACCGTTCAAGTTTGCAACAGGGAAAAATTGGAACAACAGTTGAAAAAATCCTGTTTGAAGGTGGCTGGGAGATACTTAAATAGTGTGATTTATTCATTTGTTTTGTGTGTAATGAAGAAATGAAGACTTTTGCACTAGCTGAGAACGATTTTTCTCCTACGCATCTTAAATTCCATGTGTTTTAATTACAACAAAAGAATTAGGAAGTGCCCAGGGAACTTGAACTGGGATCTTTCATGTAACAGCACACAGCACTGTTAGAATCAGATAAATGGCTTATGGCTTTTGAGGACACCTTTGTTACTTTTTTAGATACCTTTGGCTGTTTAGATTCTGTTCTGTAGATTGATATTTCTAGATGAAGTGAATAGAGTTATCAAGAGGTAGGCTGATGCTCATATTTTTAGGTTATGTGAATCCATTTTCAGATGTCCATTTTTGTCCATCACCCCTAAAGAGAATAGACATTAAGTATTTTTCTTGTCCCATCTGTACTTTTGTCTTCTTACACAGCTGCCCATTAATCAAGTAGTGCATGCAGCTCAGTTTCAGTAAATGAGATTTTCCATATTTTGACCTATTGTTGCATGACTGTTTCTAGTTATACGTGCTTACTTGAGGAAAATCTAACAGGACAGATGTGGAGGAGCAGATATTAGCATTTCTTGCAAAAATCACTACTTTTTAATAGTACCCTGTCAACTTTTGTTTTGAAATTTTCTAAAAAATGTATTTTTCTTGAGTGTGCCATCTGCGACCCTGTTGCGATAAAATAGCAAGCACCATCAGAATAGTTGATACAAATTTCAAACATGACTCCTCCAACAGAGACAGGAATGCTGTTGAACAAACTGCTGAGAAAATAGAAGGATGTGCACGTGTGTATGCAGTAAAGAGTACCAGCTTCATTGCCCCTCCTGCCCCTCTGTGCAGGTTCCTCCCTAAAAGAGAGCACCACAGGATATCCTGATAAGGATGCATTCCCAGGTGTGAGGTACTGTTTGTATGAAAGTACTCAAATTGCTGCAAAGCAGGTATAACATTGTGATATTCGGATTTTATTGTATAATTGTTATTGCTGTTATGATTTTATAGCAGTTTGCACTCAGTTTTACAGTACTGAATAAAAGGCAACTTCATTTGTCTTTCCTCATGAATGGTTAATTTTTACTTAAAATTATAGTTAAGATTGTGATATTAAAATTCCATCTTAATTTGTTTTGGAGGAAAAAGAATTTTTATATAAAAGTAATGAAAAGAAATTTTTTTCTCCCCCCCTTCCACTTCCAACACCATGCATGTGAAAAATGATAGGGCAAAATATGGTGGTTTAAGTAATCTAAGCATAGATATAGAATTTGTGTGTGTGTGTGTATATATATATATACACATACAGTAAGTTGTTGTTGTGTGTGCATATTGCTGTCGTTCCTACTTCTGTGTCTTATTCTGTCTGAAAAATACAAAGGGGAGAAGATCTATTGCTTTTGTAGAGGATACCTCTCTCATTCTCATGAAAGATAAAATAATGACTGGGAGAAGTATTTTCTAGTTTATAGAGGAGAAGATTTAATAAAGAAAAAAGAAACAAGCACCCAGCTCCAGGAGGATCCCTGCAGTAAAAGTTCATGTGCAGGAAGATAAAAAGTCCTCCATTGCTTTCAAAGAAGATGACAGAGAAAAGAAAGGCTTGACTTATTTCCTCCTGTCCCACCAAGTATGTAGTAAGTTGACCTTTTCCAGCCTTGTCAGGATGGGAGAAGGAAGAATCTGCTGTATAAGCTCTTACATGATGTGTGTGTCAGAACCCTGAAGTTGTTGGGGAAAAAAACATCCTAAAAGGGCAACTAAGAGGCTGACATCTGAAGCTGTGTTCAGGAATGCCTGTGCCGGTTCTGATATGAAGGGCTTCATAAGTTTAGGGTGGAAGAAAAGAAAGATTCAGTAATACAAGGCGGTAAAGTTCAGTAACTTCCCCTTGAGTACGCTCAGGTTCAGATTCCTCCTCTGCCTCTTCTTTCCCCTCGTTCATTCAAGAGCCATTGAGAGACTTGAATCTCAGTCCTTCTCACTATGCTATCATCTCTCATTATAAAGAAAAAAATGCTTTGAAAGAACAGGCTTATTCTGACATGAAATGGAGGGAGAGAAGAGGAAGATGTCTACCTCCTTTTCTTTCAAACCACAAAATCTGGGGTCAGATAACATCAGGACCTACAAGAATGTCAAGCACAAAATGGATACTCTCTGCAGGTTGTTGAGAAAGGAGGAGGTTACAAAAAAAAAGAGATTTTTATCACAAGCTGGGAAAGGACTTTCCTGGTTGGGAATAAACTCTATTTTTGAAGTTGTTCTATGAAACATCATTATTGCTTCAGTGTGGGGTACCAAAGAGTTAAAGAATTTCAAAAGGATATTATAAGAATCGCTGGCTGAGCTGGACCAAAGCCTGTCACTGTGTCTCTAACACTGGCCAAAAATGAATGCTTAATGTAAGAATGGGGCAAGTAGACAGTGATATGCCCCTGGAATATTCTCCAAAATAATTCCAATTCAAGGATCAATGTGAAAGGACTTTTAGAGAAAGAATTATGTTTCTGTATTTTATAGCTTTCAAAAGATTTTAGTCAATGTGTTTTTTCATTTGCTGACTAACTGAATAATGTCTAGTACTAAATTTGTGACAAGTATTTTTAATACAGAGAAACAGAGGTCTAGGTAGTGTTTTTCTACTTAATTTTTTTCTGGTTGTGAGGAAGAAGAAAGGGCATGGTTTGTTTTATAAATGTCTGATTTCAGAATACTCATTTCTGATTGTTTCTCTTTGGGGGAATGGATTTCAGAAGGCGTTCTATGCTTCTAAGCTGGAATTTTACTCCTCATTATAAGTTAACTATGCTAGTAGTAAACTCTATTTGATAGTGTCATTCTCTGAAATGATTGACTTAAAAGGTATGGTAAAGCCTGCTGTTTGTTAGAAGGGAGCATCATAGTCTGCCAAATTTATTACCATTGGTAATCGAAGGGAATAATGAAAGGTTCACTTCTGAAAAGAGATGTACAGTTATATTTCATGTAGTAGAATAGTTTGGGTTCAACATATCTAGAAATTAAAATCTTTCATTTATAGTTTTCTTGGACTTGTACAGGTCAGAACCTGAAAGTGAGGTATAATGAGCTAAGTTTTCTGGTTTTCTTTCATTGCTAATTACACAGCTATATTCTCAAATCTGAGTAGGTTTATTTTATAATGAAGGCATTAGGGACTAAGGACGTACTGTTTCATTGTAGCTGGTCAGTTTTGTAAGGGAATAAATCCTTTTCTATAATATAATTTTTCATGCCCTAAGATCTGAGCTGGAATTTTCTTTGTAGATTCAGCATATCCTGTGGATGCATTTTATAAAATATTTATTTTCATTCCTTCAAAAAAGCTTCGACATAGATTTGATGATGCATGTGTTTGTTCAGCAGTTTGGACTGTTGATTATATTTTCAGAAATTGTTTCTTGAAGGAACTCAGTTTTGTAGATCTGCAATCCATGTTGCAATACATCAACACAGGATTCCCATTAACTTAGTTTCACATTCAAATAGCAGATATAGTTGGACAGACGTAGTTCATGTCAGTAGCTGTGCCCCACAAACTCTTTTTGCAATCGCAAGTGATGTGTGAGAACTGCATATTCTTACACGGAACATCTGAGCAATACATCTTTGATATAAGACTTTGCAAGTGTTGTACATCTATGATACATATGGAGAAAGAGGTCTGAGGCATCATTTTTATCTTCCCAGCATTCCCAGCTGCCGGTGCTTGCTCACAAGTAATGCAAGTACCACAATATGGAGCATGAATCTTGGGCTCAGAAATGGAACATTTATTTTATATTTTCATCTACTTCTATTCCTTATAAAACAAACTCAAGCTATTTCAAAGGTTAAATGAATTGATTTTCAGCATCAGATGAGTAGATAGGTAGTAACAAAGGACAATAACTGGAGATACACAGCGAAACACTGAAAACCTTAGTTCAAACTGGTTAAAAAAATTTGGTACAATTAGAAATGATATTCCAACATCAAAGAATAAAAAGGACTTGTCACTTGAAACTGAGCCCTTACTAAAAAAAAAAACAACTAACACAGACATTCCAGTCCCATATTGATTTCAACACAAAAAAAAGAGGCAATCCAAAAAACCAAAATATACTTTCAAAAATTATTTATCCTGTGTATGATATAGTCATGGTGCATATATAATAAATCATAATGTCACCTGCTCCACCCAGCTATTAAACTCAGCATGACAGAGATTATAATCTTTGTATGTGGTCTATTACAGTTGTTGTTTTTCATAAAAGAAACAAACAAAAAAATCCTGTCTGGAAGGTATTTGGTGATCTCATGAAATGATTCTGAAAGATTATAATAATTAGAAAGTTAGAAGAGTGTTGCAAGGCCTCACACAAAAAGAAAAAACTCCAGGCAGAAAGAAGAGACTAGTGTGATCTGTTTACTAGCTGGTTAAAAATAAGAGATGTTATTAGGAATGAAAGAAGTCCTATGGTACCCTTGCCATCAGCAGAATTTTCTATCCCAACCTTTTCAATATATTTAGCATGCATGAGAGGAAACAAGCAAGAGCAGAAACATATCTGGAACATGCCTATCATGATTTAAACATTTAAGAGGAAATCAAAACAGCAATATAATGACAGTAAGGCTGGTGAACTTTTAGGAAGAAGCACTGGCCATTTTAGGAAGATTTAATGGGATGTTTCAGGGAATAGACGAAATCTGGACAGCTACACCATGAAAAAAATCACTTCATGGCTAGAATCATAACACAGAGCAAATGGAGCGAGCTAGACATGACCCTTGATGGGTCACAGAAGGAGTGAAACAGTTCTCCCTGCAGATCTGCTAGATCAGCATGAATCACAGCTGTTTTTTGGTTTCCTTAGCTTGCACAATACAACACCAAGACTGAAAGAGCAGAGAGTCTAGGCTCTTCCTTTCCTGTATTTTTCTGCTTTCTTCTCTCCCTTACTGAAGTGATTCTAAGGATTTCCAATTAGGTCTAGGTAAAGCCTCCAACAACTTGCCGAAAGAGAAGGTGGTTTTGGGGGTAATCAAACAGAACTACAATGAGGTAGACTCAGACAAACCAGAGGAGGTGGTGGTTCACACAGTGGGCAGTAGAGCCGTGGAACATTGCCAGAGGATGTTACAGATGGTGAAAGATTACCTGGACCCAGAGGTTACTGGACAAAAGTATGAGAAATAAAGCCATTTAAAGATACTAAATATAAATCAGTACTGTGTATTTCACAGAAATACTAAATATACATCCTACTGAATAAGTACACCATATGAAAAATACATGGAGCCCGGCAGAGTGCATGAGGAAATGGGAAATGTGCTTCACTGGTTCTGTTTTTACTCTTTTTTAATCATCTGCTTGTGACCAGTGTTTGCGATGGAATACCAAGCCAGCTACACCTTTGTCTGATGTAGTACATTTTATGCTTTTTTAAGTTTAATGCACCAAGTTAGGTTACTTGGATCCCTAGCATACAAAAATCTGTGGATAAACTTATAAAGATCTATGGCTGCCTGCAATATTCTCAGCTGTCCAGAGAAATAAAGCTTTTGCAGTCTCAAGTGAAATGAGGAGGACCCAAAGCCCTCATATTTACAGCTTAACTCAGCTTAACTCTCAAGTTTTTCAAGGTTTTTTTCTTTTTTTTTCTTTCTTTTTCTTTTTTTTTTTTNAAGGGGTAGTGGTAGTGAAGACTGAAGCATAGGATGACAGCATGATCTTGTTGGTAACTTTTTTTATGTTTACTGTAAAATTTGTAAAATACATAGAAATGAAAGAAGATACTCATCAAGCATTCACAGGCTACAGTACTGCCTGGTGGAAGAGTTAAATTTCTGGTGAGGTATTTGAATTTACATTTTTATGTTCACTTTTGGAAAGTAGTATTCACATCACTTCAAAGATGTGTATGCTGTTTCAATAAGAATGACTGACAGAAAGGTCTGCAGTATTATTAGCTGTCTGCAAAACAAGTGGGAGCATCTCATGTATATCTAAGCAGAAGTAAGAAGTGTCGACAGAGGATATTGATTTAGGATATTTGGCTGGGTTAAGTAAACCCCGACAGCACGTGTGCCTGCTCTCCTGATTCATGAAAATTGCTCAAGACTAAAGCCAGGGTAAAAGTGTAGAGCATCCTATCAGTATGAAAGGTCATGTATCTGATTGCAGCAAAAATATATTTTCAGAAACCAGGAGTTTGAATCACTCAGAAAGCAACCAGAGACAGGAAAACTCACTAGATTACACAGACACTTAGAAAGACTCTTTCAGATGTTCTTATGGATGTGAGATTACTGGTAAAAGTAGGACAGAGCGCTTTCAGAAAGTCAGAGAGAGGACATAAGGCAGTTATGTATGTGATTTTGAATCACTATCAGTGTGAACACAGCTGTGAAAGTCAGCATCCCATTGATATCATGCAACATAGCAGAACTGGAGTCTTTGCTAGTGAACCTCCTAGATGCAAAAGGTTCCCCTTGATAAAGAAATACATAAATTGTCTTTTATTCAAAATACTGACTTCATGCAGAAGTGAAGAATATAACTCCAGTGTTTCTAGTGGTACACTAAATTTTATCCACAGCAGTAGTGAATTTTCCAGCAAGCAAAGAGCAAACATATTCCAAAGATCATATATTTAAGGAAAATGGAAAAAAACACTGAAAGCCCTGTAGCAGCACAGCCACTCAGAAAGCTAACGGCTTCACCTGTTTGAGTACTGCAGACTGCCAAGGAGCACAAGCAGAGAGAGAACTGCAGATGCTTCACTGTATGCTCCTGGGGCATGCTTATGGAAGGTTGACAAGAGAGAGAGAGTAAACCAATTGTCTGTCTTTCCTCAATCCTAACAGAAACAGGTCAGCATGTTCATGTACGGGTCCAAAAACAGGGGAAAAGGACACACTGAGAGTGTGCAAAGCTCACTAACTGTCATGCTCAGCAATAAATCAGGGTAAGGAGAAGAATGGAGTGGGGGGGGTTGTCTTCCAAAGTGTCTGGTGCTTAGAGACTCGCTGGGCACCAGTCTGCTTGTGGGAAAGGGTTTGTCTTTGCATCTCTT
>VZSZ01010170.1:474235-543615 GCA_013398815.1 Ibidorhyncha struthersii
AAATCCCTTTATTTTGGCCTGCGATTTTTCTTGCTTTTTCTTTACCTGTTCTCTTCCCTGTCCTGCTGGAGGGAGCAAGGTAGTGAGCAAGTGGCTGTGTGGGTGCCTAATTGCTGACTGGGCTCAACTGATCACAATATCATGAAGTTGTTTAATATTATATGAATGTGTACTGTAGCTAACTTTATACCAAGCATATATCTATGGTTATATACATTAAGGAAAAGACAGTATTCACGCCAAAGATATATACCAAGACTTCCACCTGTTAGATTTTAGCTTATTCAGTAATAGGTCCTTGCTGTTTAATTCTTAACTCCTATCCAGCTTCATTTAAGTATCTTAAATTATTACAATTATTTTCTAGAATGGAGTTAACACACTTTAAGACACATTAACAAAAAAAAAAAAAAAAAAAAACCAGAATTTATAGTTATTAGGCTGACTGAAATAAAGAAAATTTTATCCCATCTGGGAAATTCTACTTTTTTGTGCCCTCTTTCTCCAGTCTAAGCGTTTTTCTTCTTTCTTCCTTTAATAAAGCTAACATTTCTGGATTTCAATAGAAAAAGCTCCCACTGATTTTATTATTTTTTTTTAAAATACAATCACAAGTAATGAAGTACAGCTTTAGCAGTGCTGTAGAGGTGCTGTTTTAAAGAAGGTCTATTGGGGCATATTTTCCAAAGAACAGTCTTGTATTAGAATTACTAGAATCACTTAGTTCTATTAGGAATAATTTACCCGAACATTTGAATTTATGACTTAATATGTTTACATATCTGTGTCCAAAAAAGAGACTGCACCTTAGCAATTGGTAATACATTAAACAGTTATTCCTTCATGTTCCATCCTCCCCTGCCTTAAAAGGATCACATCAGTGAATTTCTGTCAATGTCATCTTCAAAATACCACCAAAGAACTTAACTACGCCTTGGACTTTGAATCAGTGTGAAATAACAGAGAATATCTGATTGCTTCTTCATCCATTAAAACAATGTTACTTATTTTTCCCTTGCTAATTTTAGGGTGTAAATTCAGTTCCTCTTCTCTGCGACTGTATTTTTGCCAGTCCAAAGTACTTACCTAAAAAATAAGAAGTTTTAACAGAGCACAGTGTATCACAGAACCTCCATGTAGTCATTTTAGGTCTAGCACACTTGTATTAATGCACTGAACTGATATAACAGATACCAGATACTCAACTACCTTTCAGTGATTTCTGAGTTTTTTTTGAACCCAAGAGTATTGTGTTACCTAGCATACATACAGCTCAAATATGAAACGTGTTCTTGTTTTCTTTAAAGATTATATATTTAAGTGATAATTATTCTCCTTTCATCCACGTTTCTAAGCAGCCTTTGCAAACATTAAACAGCCTGGGAAAGTAATTAAACATTGTTTCTCCAATCCCTAATCTTGTCAAATTGCGTGGTAAGAGATGTGGAAGGCTCACTAACAAAGGAGGAAATAATCGCTTATTTTATTACAAATTTTAAACAGCCAAAATGTTTACAAAAACAAAGCTCCAAAGTCACCTGTAAGTTTATAGAGTGCTAAGTGTTGGCTTACAAAAACAGTGCATTCACTTAAGCTGAAACTGTTCTAAACTAATTCTCCTTGATATCTTTATGTTTTCCATTTCTAGTCAACAGCAAATAAAAGGACTTTTGAAAGTTTTTCTTCTTTTTTCACAGCATACATTGACAAGCTCTAAGAAAACGTTTCTGTGCTTGACCGAGAATCTTTTGTTTCTTTTTCCAGTGATAGGAAAAATGTTATCTCTCCTTTCATATTTTGCCTTGTTTACGTCCTCAGTTCAGGATAATTATATCAGTTTATGGGGCTGGGAGGAAAGATGACAAACCAGTTAACTTTGCCGTGCTGTGGGCACATTTGGTACCTTAGCTCTCTATTTTAATATATTTTTTCCTGGTTTGAGGTAAAACAGGACCAATTTTCTTTCCAGTAATTTTACTTTTCAGTTAAGCCTCTTCTAACTCTCTGAAATTAAGAGCGTATTTTTCAGATAACGTATGCTGCTAGCAGATAAGGTCTGATGTTTATAGTTAATGCCAAGGAATGGTATGCAGAGAGGCTCTTGCTTATACTTGTTGCTATCACAATCAAGGCCAGCTAAATGTGTTATGTGTTAACTTGGAGGGTCGGAAGTGGAGAAGTGGGGAAGGGTCCCACCTGTGGGGAGGAGTGGATAGCACAGGTGACCCAAAACTGACCAACAGAGTATTCCATCCCATCTGCATCATGCTCAGTATAAAAGCTGAGGGATCAAAGGCCTCTTTCATCAATGGGCAGCATCCGAGGAGGACTCTGTGTCTGTTCACCTGCCTTTGATCCCACTCCATGCGTACCTGAATCCAGTTCNTCATTAAAATAGTTTGGTTTCTTTTCAACTCATAAATATCTCTGTCTCTCATTTTCTCTCCTCTCTGAAGGGGAGAGAGTTAAAAAAGAGCATCCGTCATTTGTTTTAGTGGCCAGCCCAGCCCAAACTGGAACAACTTTAAATCCTTCTTAAACAAGAGTTTTCAAGATGAGCTCTGGTAATTTGGTCAGCCACAAGGAGAACAAGGAGAACAAGGAGACTGATGAGGAAAGATCTGGAGAGGACAGAGGCAGAAGCAGCCCAGCACATTGGTGGGTGACGGGACTCCTCTGGCAGTCTGGGAGTCAGATGACTGCTGTAAATCAGCTGCACAGGTTCACTTGCAAGGAGGGGAAATCAACAGGCACCCCTGGACACTCATACCAGTGGGTGGAACAGGGGAAATGTAGGGCCTACCTCTCTGAACAGACTGTAGCAGGAACAGGCAGCCAGGTTAGGTCTGGTGCCTGGCTTAATGTCTACCTATAGGGTAGCTAGAGTCTGCATGAAGAACTGAGGACCCATCCTGCTAATCCTCTGCTACAAGAGTGTCATAGTGCTGTGCCTGTGCATTGTTTCCTCGGTCTCTATTTAAAGACCTGTAATTTACTGGAAAATATATTCCTGAATATTACTGTAATAACCCTCTTGAGTCTCTTTTATCACTGCCCTCAATTGAAAGGTCAGATCTTGAGCTACTGTAAATCACGCTAGCTCCATTGATTTCAGTAGAGCTATATTGATTTACTGCTGCAGAGGATCTGTTCTGAAATATTTCTGTGGTATCGTGTGCATTTAGAGTTAGAAGATTTACGAGTTGTATAAGAAAGCTAAGAAACCTCAGCATAACCATTCTCAATGGCCGATGTATTTCTTTGTCTTAGAGAGTATATAAACAATTAACTTTACCAGCCCTAGTGGTGTAAAGTAGAAAAATGAATATCTGTGACAGTGCATTGGTACTACCTGTTATGAAACATCTTAATCAATGCTAATAGGAAAATATTTCTTCATTTATGCCTATTATACTGACATATTCAGGATATAGGGTCATACTGCAACTGTCTGGGCCTCAGAATTGGAAGGAAAAAGACACACTTCAGTGACATGCCTTCTAATCAGCTGCATTGCATACAGCTTTTTACACTTCAGAGTAAATGCTTTTAATGGTAATTAGAAAAGTTATTTGTGCAAAAAAAAAAATGCTGAATGTAGTGAGAAGAATGAAACTTTAAACGTTCATAACTGGTTCACTAATAATTTTGAAGGGTCATTTCAAGTGCCATAGTGAATCCTGCTTAAAAGCTTGTTTGAGTGTATTCTTTTCTCTTTCTCTGCAGATGGAAAGAATGACAGTAATCGTTGTACGGAACAGCAGTGCACCAGACTATTTTATCAGCACTTTAAAACAATTGGAGTGCAGATGAGAAGGTGTTAGTCACAGCTGCCTAAGACCACAGGTAGGTATCTTGTGAAAGTGACTTAATTTTAGATACATCAAATAGCTGCAATTTCCATTGGCTTTGCTTGGGTAAGATCTGGATAACTTTTATATGCATGTATGTAGGGTGGTGAGGCAAGAAAAGCTTAGCAAATGTTGTCCTGGCTTCGATTGGGATAGTTAATTTTCTTATTAGAAGATGGTATAGTACTGTATTTTGCATTTAGGATGAGAATAAAGTTGATAACACACTGATATTTTAGTTGTTGCTAAGCGGTCAAGGATTTTTCAGCTTCTCATACTGGCCTGCCAAGAAAAAGGCAGGGGCACCCAAGAAGCTGGGAGGGGACACAGCTGGGACAGCAGTGTCCACCAGGACAGGGGATCAGGGGGAGGTGGGAAATGAGCAAGTGGCTGTGTGGTGGTTAGTTGCTGGCTGGGATTAAACTGTTACCTGCAGAACAGGTGGTACTGCCCTACACCCTGTCCTTCCCCTCCTGATCCTGTCCAAATAGTCTTCTTGCCTTTCCCCTTTTTTTTTATGGTTCCTTTATGTTTCTGGAGTACTTAATATGCATGCCAGTTCAGCTCACTAAGTTGACAGAAAACTCAGTGGGTGGGAGGAGGAGAGCAAATAGTTTTCTTTTGGCTTAGTTGAGGTGTCAGAAAAATGGCAGAAGTAGCTAAAATATGTGGGAGAAGATGACAAAGCTGGGGAGAGAGACAAGGCCCACCTTCTTTTGCAGAAATTAACTGCCAAATAAGCTCAGTCATTTTATCTAAATCTGGCTTCCTTATGCAGTATACCCTAAACATTCTAGACAACACGCTGAAAAAGCACTACTGTTTTGTGGCTCTGAGTGCATATGCACACATTTAAATATCTAGCAATGTTCCTGTTGGCTTAGAATATATGAGTAGTTGCAGAAATATATTTAAAATAATTAGCACTAGGAAAAAAAATATGTCAGAAATGGATTTCATGTTGTTCCATGTGCAGTGTTTCATAGGAGCATGGGAAACATCTGTATGTAAGCGTATGATATTATCATGGGCAATGATGGTCCTTGCCAGCTGTTGTAATACAGGTGTCCAAACAGCAGGAATTATTATTTTTCTTACATTCATAGAAATTTGAACATTCATAGATATGAACTCTAATAGTTCATTTTAACTTCAGCATTACTAACTTGAAAGTGAACAAGTCTTATGTTTTATCACCTGAAATTATCTCTGCTGATTCCACTTGCTCATTAGAATTCAACTACCTTTGTCCTGAAATTTAACTACCCTAGATTGTCCTACTGTACAAAGTATGTCATCAAAGATAGCTACCTGTTGGAGGGAGGACAAAGAAGAAAATGCAAAATTAATCTGAATGTAAGGAGTAAAAGTAGAAATTTACTAGGAGGTCATAAGCTGATCCTTGACAAAGTATAAAACAAAAATTACAATATATGCTTTTAGAGCATTATACCTCTAGACAGATGAACTATCTAAATGGCTAAGAAACGCCAGATAATCTAGCCCTCAAGCTAGAAGAAAAAAGTAACTGCAACTTCCAAGATATTTAGACTATTACCTGTATTGTTCTGTAACGGACTGTTATTTTGACAGTAGTATGGGTGAGAATTCAGATGCAGTAGTTTGTTGGTTTTCATTTATTAGAACAATAGCTGTCTAGTTGTTCGTAAGTTGAATAACGATGCTTTTGTGAAATGTGAATAGCAATGAGTGTTTTTCTGGATCATGTTTATGTAAAAATGTTATAATGACTGATGTCTTAATTTAAAGATGTTAGCATTTGGGTAAAGAGCATCATACCTTGTGTCCTGTGAATGGAATTTTAGTAGCAAATGTGCCATCACAATGTGCGATAAGCAACATGAGGGCAATGAATGAGTTATAGCTGATCACAAAGGTGCAAAACAGTACAGTGAAATAATGATTTAGAACAGAACAGAACTGGATTTTCTATTTTATGAAATATTCTGCAGTTTCATATACAGATTTTACTTCTAAAATGGAACAAAAAAAACAGGAAAAAATCTGAATTCCTTTGGGTTAATGGGAACAACTCTGGTAAAACTGAAAGATCTCATTCTCATGTGGGCCTTTATATTTTGTCTTTATATTTATATGCATATAAATATATAGTTGTGTGTGTGTATATAAGCAGGTATATATATTAAAAATGCATATCTTTTTGAAAAGTCTCCCAACTGCAAAAACTGAAATGCTTCTTTCTGAAACGTGAGTAACTCAGAGGAATGAAATATGTCAACTGAATTGAAAAACAATTTGGAAAATCAGTTAATGATTCAATTTTGTTCCAAAATATGTTAATAAATAATAGAAATGTGACTGTTTTGAATAATGATAAAATGAAGAAAAGTGTTTATCATAGGAGCAGGCTTTCCCTTATTTTCCCCTCTAACCTGCTTCCTAAGACCCTTCATATGGTTGTTGACACAATCTGGTATAAAGATGATAACATGCAGAAATTTGCAAGATAGCACATTAAACTTAAAAACTGTATTGTTTTCATAGCCTGAGTTACAGATTCATCTGAGGCAATGTAAATGTCATCAGTTTTGTTTTTTCAGTGGTTCCTTCATACTGCACTTTTGGGCCAATATTGCTCCATGGATGTTGCTACCCATACAAGTCCATGGATCCATAAAGTATGCAAGACCTAGTCTTTTTACTGCAGCCTGGTTTGAACAACTTCTCATCACTTCCTTGCTTGCTTCTTCAGGAACATGGAAGTGAAGGTACACATCCCCGTCTGCCCTATACTATCATAGAATCATAGAATGGTTTGGGTTGGAAGCGACCTTAAAGCTCATCTAGTTCCAACCCCCCTACCATAGGCAGGGACACCTCCCACTAGACCAAGTTGCTCAAAGCCCCATCCAGCCTGGCCTTGAACACCTCCAGGGATGGGGAATACACAACTTCCCTGGGCAATCTCTTCCAGCATCTCACCAGCCTCACACTAAAAAATATCTTTCAAATATCTCATCTAAATCTACCCTCTTCCAGCTTAAATCTGGTACCCCTCATCCTTTTGCTACACTCTCTGATAAAGTGTCTCTCCCCATCTTTCTTATAGGCTCCCTTTAGGTACTGGAAGGCTGCTATAAGGTCTCCCTGGAGCCTTCTTTTCTCCAGGCTGAATAACCCAAACTCTCTCAGCCTGCCCTCATAGGAGAGGTGCTCCAGCCTCTGATCGTCTTCATGGCCCTCCTCTGCACCCGCTCCAACAGGTCCATGTACTTCTTATGTTGGGGGCTCCAGAGCCGGACACAGTACTCCAGGTGGGGTCTCACCAGAGTGGAGTAAAGGGGCTGAATCACCTCCCTTGACCTGCTGGCCATGCTTCCTGTAGCCCAGGATGTGCTTGACTTTCTGGGCTGCGAACGGACATTGATGGCTCATGTTGAGCTGCTCTTCCCAAGTCCTCTTCAGTGCTGCTCTCAACTCATTCTCCACCCAGTCTATATTTGTGCTCAGGATTGCCCCAATCCAGGTGCAGGACGTTGCACTTGGCCTTGTTGAACTTGGCTTAATTTTCTTTGAGAGTTCAGTTTGCCCATGGCACTACCATTTTGCTGTGAGAAAGTGTGGGCCAGCTGTTTGGTGTCTACATCATTCTTTCTGAAGAGTGTGTATCAGGCTTTGCTAGGTGTTGGGATTTTTTCCCCCAAGGAAAAACTGAAAATATTTATGACTTTGCATAAATATTATGCAGTTTTTGTTTTTGTCCTTTCTTTAAATAAATAAATAACTTCCAGAACTATGAAATGCATTTGCATTTTTCTAACCAGTGCTGAAGCAGGACGAAAAATGGGATTTGTACATTGCATATGAATGTAATCCATTGTGCAAATATTGGCTCTCTGCCATGTAGTTATATCTTCACCAGCACCTTGCATGGAGAGTCAAGGCTACTAACGTGTGCTGGTCCTAATCCTACACTGCTGAAGACAGAAGATCTTAACTGAGGCCTAAAGGAAGTTGGAACATTTGGAAAATTTCACTGTGAAGCTGTCATTAATATTGTCCTCCTCTTTGTTTTTCTGTTATAATATTAGCCTGAAATTACAATAGGTTTTTCTCCTTACTTTTAAATTCTGTTTTCCAACACAGTGATTCCCAAATTTTGGTCTTCATGATTTGTACTGCCATGGAAAGGGGTCTAGCTGGCTCATGAAGTTTAAAAGAAAAATCTGCAAACAGTCGCAGTGACAGTGTTGATCCTGCAAGAAAAGTAGGTGTTTGAAAAACATTCTGGGATTGGAAAATCTGGGAGCCACTACATTAAAATGCAGGAATAAAAAATCCATAGAGCAACAGGTTAAAAATTTTAATACATCAAGCAACCCTTTCATTCCTTACTCAGAAACAACACCTGTGCAAGAACCTCTCAGGTGCCTGTAATAATGTTCCTGGTCACACTGTTGAATATCTTAAGAATAAAAATCATTGATGTCTCTTTTTAGGGGAAGAAGTGGGGAGGAGGGGGAGAGGGGAAGGCTGCTGTATAACCTAACAACAATTTTTCTATCTCAAAATAATTTTTTCCTTTTTCAGTTCTGCAGCCAAAAGCTGGCATTTTATCATTTCAGCATGTCATATTGTTACATTGCTCAATGATGTGATGCATTGAAATGTCAGTTTCACCTAAAAATTGAAAGTTATGCCATGCACCCTTTTTCAGCTAATAAGATGGCTGTTAGTTCATATAGTAGATTTCCAAGGCAATATGAAGAGATGAGCTTGTCTGAGTACTGTTATATATCATTCACATATCTCAAAATATGCTTAGTTTGCCTTCACAGGTTTTGAATTCAACCCTTCCTAGATTAAATATTTTTAAAGGTTTATATTTTTCCTCATATAAAAAACAAATGTCATGCGTGTTTGTTTACTTAATCTATTAAAATTATTTTGTCTTTGTTCAGAATAAATGAGGGTGCTTTCTCCATGGTTGAATTGTTCTATATTTTACAGCCTAGTAAACAGGAATATGCATTGCTCCTTAATATTTATTCCCTGGAGCTGCTTAATAAATGTAGAAGGTGACATTGCATGATTATGTCTCATCCAATTCTGTGTATGCTGGAAACAAGACTTGAACAGAACAGTATTTGTGGAAGTGCTGGAAAAACCTTTGCCTGGCAGCCTCCTTCATCCTTTTTCCTTTCCCTAGGGCTAAGCTGTGTGAGGGCTCACCAGGAACTGGGGTAACCCCAACCATTTATCACTCAAATGTTCAGAGTCAAGAATGAAATAAATCTATAGCAGTTTTGATAAAAGGGAGTATGTAAAGCATGAAGGTTTCAGCTGTACTTCTTCATGGCCTCAACAGTTTCTAAACTCAGTCAAGGAAGAATATGACTAATAAATCTGCACCATTCCTCATAGTTTTTATTAGACTCAGTGCTAAGAATGTATCAATTCTGTGGATCCAGTTTGGTCTAGGCTTTTGAATCAACTAAGATTATTTAATGCCTATGAAAATTACTATGTAACTTTCTTGTAAAAATTCTTCAGTGATATGGGTTGTGAGTACTGGAATAACTAAACCAGTTCCAGAATCTCCAAAAATCTGTCTTTCAGTGCTGCAATACAAAGGGAAAGGAGAAAGAATGCAGATTGTAACACAGCTCAAACCCTGAATAAAAAGCTATAGATATTCTCTTCTGCAGACTGAGTAAAGACTTGCATTTTCTCCTGGCCTTTGTGAGCAACTTGGCATTTTTCTTTCTAAAAGCTTTACTTTGACTATCTTTCTTTTCTTTAAATAATATGCTCTTTTGTTGAACTGAGAGAATTAATTAATTTCCTTAATGTAGTAGTAGTGAATTGAAATAGAATGGTTTGATGTATCTGAACTCTGTTAACATTACAAAGTGTCTTGGTTTTTACTTTTTTCAGTGAAATTTTTTCTTCCACAAACTTTCACCACAGTTTTTTGGGGGTGGTGGGAGAGGGAGTGGGGGTGGCAGGTTCAGTGAGAAAAAACTTAAGACCTACTGATTGCATTGGATGTTTCTTAGACAGTGTTTTAGAATGCCGTGTTGCAGAAATATAAAAATTCAATTCTATTCTGTTCTATTCCACTCCACTTTTTTTCCCCTGGAAAGCGTCATGCATGATGCAAAGCTAAGTACACACACTACTGATATGCTTGGATCTCTTCACTATTGTAGAGTACAACCCACACAGATCAGTCAGTACAAATGGCACTTTACAGTAAGGTTCTTTTCAAAATCATATACATAATGCATATACACATTTTGTCTGAGACCACTGAAAACTGTTTCTATGCCTTTGTTATATTGATAAGATTCTGAAGATTAAATTTGCAAAAAGACTTTCCACATAAATGTCATAATCCCTTTTATATTGCATTGTCTCTCCATGCAGATTTTTGGATGGATAGCTAACTGCTTTAATTTTATTTATTTATTTATTTATTTATTTTATTGATGCAGGAGAGTACACTCACAGGTTATTCAGTTTATCAGTTGTTTTGCACATTGCAGCCCTGTACAGAGATGTAGAATATGGACCTTCATAAAAGATTTTCTTACACCTCTATCTCGACTTCTTATTCCAAAGAATGCCTTACTGAACTTTGCATGGACTAGGACACTACTGAAAATGAACAAAACACCACAGTCTCTTTCTGTGCTGCTTAGTCTTCAGTCAGAGATTAGGGGGGGCAAAAAAAGAATTGTTGTTTTACAGACCGTCCTGGGTTGTGGAGGCTTTGGTTTGTTTTACATTGGAATGAAATGTCAGCAGTCTGGAATCTCTGGCAAAGGCGAACGGTCCGTTTTGGCCCAATCTGTCTGCTGGAGATCCCAAACACCAGATGGGCGCCTGGGCATCCGGGGAGCTGGAGAGCCAGCTCAAACCGTTCTACCAGCCGGCTGGGCAGCCAAAGCGCAGAGCAGCAGCAAATCAAGCAGCCAGCAGAAGGATAAGGCATCTGGCCAGGGGAAGAATGGTGGAGGCTGTCAGGAAGCTGGGAGCTGGGCAGCAGGCAAGCTGGGCAGGAGCCAGCCGTGCTCTTGGCCAGCTGGCCAGAATCCCTCCTTGCCGGCTTGATATCTCGCCAGATGATCACTTGTCATCCAGCTAAAAGTCATGAGGCCGTCTTTGCAGTTTAGGAAAACTGTGGACAAAAAGGTCTTATTTTGGGTTATTTGTTTTATCATTCTTGAAGTGCTAAACAGGGAATTTTCCAGCTTTTCCTCAGTACTACGAAACTTAGAGATTTGCTAACTTTTTTAAAACATCAGTTAAGATTGTGGTGTAGGCCCAGAGCCACAACTTTGAGGAATCATCTGCATTTTAAGTCTTGTAGAACTGGGCAGCTGTAAATAAATTTCACATAAGTTATTTCATTTTGCAGACCTAACTGCAAAATAATTTGCAAAATACAACCACAGATAATGGCTTAAAATCACCTGTCTTTCCAAGTACTTTCTGCTCGTAAATTCTGAATATGGGCTAATGTCATGAAAACAGAAAATAGAAACTTGCCTGAAAATTGGTGCAGTATTTTCATATTTCTGTTCTTTCTTTGGGCAATTCTACTTTCCGGGAATATTTACATAAAAACACTGTTTGGGAAATATTTGTAAGTGGTACCTTTTTTAGTTAGACCTTATGGATAGAGTGAGGAAAAAAGGTTATAAGCCCTTCTTGAGGTCTAAAATAGAATCAGTAACCTTCAAAGCTAAATACAATTTTAAATCCAGCGGCATGATTCAGGATAAACATTAATTGACCATATTCAGCTGCATATTCATTTGTGGAGATCACACTCAAAAAGCTGCAAACTCAGTTGAAGTGAAATCACATATACCACCTATCTGCAAAATGGTTTTGGTAGTACTTGGCAAATTCCATTTAAGAATTTTTAGAATATTAGGTCTTAACTCAGCCTCATGGCTGGAGAGTGCAACTACAGCTCTACCTAGATCATTCTGTATGCATGGGAAGGTTTAGAGGGAGGCAGAAGGAGATCTCTTTTGAGTGTACAACCCAGATCTTAGAGAGCCGTGGCAAGTTTGATTAATCACTCTGCATCCTACTTCATAACCAATATTTATGGTTTAAGAATAACTGCTTTCCTTTGTTGCTGCTGCAGACTGGAATATAAAGATATGTGGTGGTGCACGCTGTCCATGCAAGGACAGTTTCCATTTTAACTCTCCGCATGCATCCGCAGGTTCTTTTCAACATATAATAACCTGAAGGACAAGCAGATGCCAGACACTGCAGATTGTAGCTTTGCTGCAATGATAGTATGAGCTTATAGAGTTAATATTATTGTTGTGTTTATCATCTGCTTCTGTTCAATTTTATTATTATGGTGATGTGTAAATTTCATAGTGGGGTTACTTGCAGCCTGTTTGTGCTAGTAGTTTTGTATATTCTTCACATGAAACAGGAAAAAAAGAAATCTAACCCTGTTAAAATCTGGAGCCCAGCTATGCAGGTCAGTCATTTGCAGCCGCCAACTCAAAACAAGTCTGCTGCTTTAGCGTGGATGATGATAATCTTTGTGTCTGGTTTGGTAGCTATGCTAGTCTGATCAGAGCCATCTGCCAGAATGATTGACGTGAGCAGTTTCTTAGGGCAGCAAAAGACCCCTGCTTACTTTGTCTCTGCCAGAGCCTTGGAAAGTCAACTTTCTTGTTGCCAAGAGAGGCAAAGAGCTGTAGGAGCAGTAGATATTGTTTTACAAACAAGAAGAGATGTATCCCAGTCATAGTTCTGTGTTTTTCCCACAGACCTCATACTTTGGATGGCTATGTTCTTCTTTGCCTCTTCTGAGAAGCTGTGATATGGCCTTGAGTTCAATCATGACAAAATGAGCTGATTGACCTATGAATAACTTACAGAGTTGAGTTATACTGTTGAGTATACAGCTGAGTTAGGCTTTGCCCATATGACTCCATTAAGATAGAAATGACTGCCATGTGTTTTGACCTGTTAGGTTGCTAATGGCAGTGCTGTAACAGTTGGTAAAATTACAAAGTGCGATTTCTTCATCTTATATATATTTTAGACTAGTGTAGTAAGAAACAGCTCACACTAGTGCAGGTAGAGGGGTAGCCTGGATAAATGTTCTTCTAAGTCTTTGAAAACATCCGACACATCTTTCTAATCAAGAGAAAAAAATGTTAGCTGGACTAGAAGCAGTTTATGGCTTATTTGACTTAAGAATGCAGTCATTAACATGCAAATGAAATATATTAGCCTTCCTTTTGCTATTACCATAAATGGTATACTGGTTTTAGTTACAAAGAAGTAGCACAGCAATGCTGAAAATTTTGTAGCATGTTTTAAATAACATTTACCATATTAAACATAGTAAGATAAAATGCAGCATATATAAATATGAGTAGGGATTGGCAGGGTTAAACAAGATAAACCAAAGTTCAGATGACAGGCAGGTATTTGACATCCCAGAGTAGAGTTTTATGGTTGATTCATTTCTATTCTAATAGAATGTGAAATCCTTCCTGGAACTGCAGTACAGGACATGAAAAAAATCTAATGCAAAATTAGTCCAGTACTTCGTATGTTCTTCCTAACAAAGTCCTGTGGCATTGTTTTGGGTGTTTCTTTTTTAAACTGCTTAAGGTATATGCTGGTTAAATAAAAAATGATACAATCCAACACAGTAAAAGTGAA
Organism: Ibidorhyncha struthersii; assembly: GCA_013398815.1. Taxonomy (NCBI): domain Eukaryota; kingdom Metazoa; phylum Chordata; class Aves; order Charadriiformes; family Charadriidae; genus Ibidorhyncha; species Ibidorhyncha struthersii. Next base: position 487,786 of record VZSZ01010170.1, read on the forward strand.
ATCCAGAACAATCCAGGTATGGTTTTCAAAGCTGGCTACAAATCTTTGTAGAAGCTAGAAGTGCAGAAACTTCTGACTGGGACCTCCTGTTAGTTCGGTATCAGGTGTGTTATGTATTAGAAATCAGTATTTTGTATGTATTTGAAGTTCTAAATTAAAAACCAACAGTGCTTAAGTAGACATTACCCTAGGGTAGCACCCAAAAAAGAACACTGTTGCCCATCCAGGAACCCAAATAAAAATGATAAATTCCTGTTGCATATGTGGCTTTTTGAATTAAAGATTATAAGCGACAAAACAAAAAAGTGGTTTGTTTTCAGCTCTGGTCTTGACCTTTCAATACTCCTATCTGTTTTCATTCAACACCTGTTTTCTTAACACCTATTTGTGGTTGTTTTGTACTCAGCAGGTGCCAGTTCTTTTAGGATCTCAGTAAGAAAAGAACTATCACTCAAAGCTGGGTAACTAATTCATTGACTAAATGATGGAAACTATAGAAAAGGTGATAGCAATCCTACGTCCCTTCTGATGCCAGGAACCCCTGTTGCAGCATTGGATGAGCTGTTCTGTGTGGATCATGACACACTGCACAGGGTTCCCCACCCCAGCTCAAAGTTCTGTATTCTTGTAGGATCTTGATCATGACACAGATTAATTGGTTACTGATAGCAGTCAAATGTGATCTTAGATTAGCTATTGGACAATACACTCCCGAAGCCTTAGCTCAAAACAGGCATAGTTCCTAAACAAATGCATACAGTATTTCAAGCGGACAAGAAAATGAACTATTACATATAATTATGATTGAGTGTGTATTGAATACATGCACTTTGCTCAACTATGCACTGATTACTTCTACATATATTAATTGTTGTATAGAGCAGTTGCACAGTATCCATGGTATGGAGGCATGCACTTTAGTAATCGTGAATACTCTGCTATCGCTAGTCGGTAAGTCCTTATAGGTTATTTGACATGAAATCTATATAGGTGAGAAGGAAGCAAACCTGTGGGTCACAAACCTTTTATTCAGTAGTCTCCTGGCTGCACCACTACACTGGTGACTTGGGAATTTGGAATAATTTGGGGGTGAGTAAAGAAAAGAATTACAAAATAAAAAGAACCCCAAGGAAAGTGATTTGGCAGAAGTGCCCTTCCTGCTACAACATAGTTCATTTTAGGGTATATCTATTTTCCTGCAAAGGAAAGGGAGCTATTCTGGTGGATATACAATGACTTAGACTTAATTGGAGAAATGCAATGTCTTAAATTCATACTGTTTAAGCAAATGAATTAGACTTCGCATCATTCATGATGATAATGGAAGACAAAAATGATTACATTTGAATCAAGTTTTTGCGATATGATGATATTTAACATGCATTAGATATTATCCATTGCATTAGAAAGTACTGCTGGTTTGTGTGGGATCAAAGGCATGACCTCTGCATTATAATACAGCTACAAAACATATTTATTATATTATAGCTGAACTTATATTTTTCTTTTCTTTAATCTATTATTTAAATGTGGATGATACTCTCCATTCTGAAACATACATAAAAATGAAGAAAAATCACAGCCAGTACATAAAGCTGAAGTCACCAAAACTTTGCAAAGTCTGTGATCTTTGTATCATTAACTGTGAAAGTTTTCTAATCTTGAGATTATTTATGACATAATCCTTGTGTGGGGCTATTGAATTGTTTTCACATGATTAGTTTTAAGTACATGTTTTCAAGATTTGTTCTTCATGCTGTTTGTAGAGTAAGGTTTATTTGCTTGTTGATTGTAGTGACACAAGCAGCAGTTTGACTAAAACATTTTTATTGACTTTGGTCCATTCATCTGTGAATTCATTTTAGTAGTGTACATGCCTTATTTAGTAGTCAGGGAGCACTAGAGTAGTTTTATATTGCACTGATTAATTCATCAAGGACAGTACTCTATAATTGAGACCTAATGGAGCAGTGAGAACACAGTTCTGTGCAGCATATGAGCAACTTGCATTTGACTTGGGCAAAAATCACGAACATTCATCACTTCTCAATATCTTATCATGAGGGAACATCTCATGATTTCAAGGGCAGCACCTCTTCTCCTCCCCACTGCATTTTTTGATGTTATCTCATTTAACTAGAATATATTATATGGACAGATGTAAATTAAAGACCACACTTTAGTCCACATAATAGGAAAATGACTGTACGGTGGATTATATGGCGGGGTACTACCCACAGCCAGAGGCTTCCTTAGCACAAAGCTCATGCTTCCATACGCTGGCATGGTGCAGCAGCTTGTCGTGGACTTCCTGAACCCACAAAATGAGAATGCCAATACAGCACAAGAAGAGGTGCTGCAATGGTGGTAGAAAGTATGACATTCCACAAGACTCCAAGAAGGAAAAGTTAAGGAGCAGGGAGGACACCTCACTTAGTTGTTCTTTCCAGTAAGGAAACAAAGGTAAGAAGTCCGGTATAATGTCAGTCGTATGTATACGCATATGGAATTTGCGCTGTACAGATTATTTTAATCTATCAAATATCTGTGTTAAGGTAGAAAGCGGGAAAACCCCCACTATTGCAGATGCAATCTGTGCCGGTACAGAGGGAAAGTACAAGACATGTATCTCACCCATAAATCTGAATGACACATATGCCTTTAAGTTTTTTTATATATTGAAAGACATATAAAAAAAGAGCATAAACTCAAATCTGGAATTTAGCCAGGAACACAAGCCAATGATACTTCTGAAATATGATGCATTTTTGCTGTCATTTGGTTTTAATGCAGATGTAGTACTATCTGCAGGATGTCTAAACTTCAGCTTAAGCTCCTTCTTCAGTTGTAGTACAGTATTTCTAAAAGCAGCTACTAGATTTAACTATGTTCATTAAAATGAAATTCAGAACTATAGTTCTAAGAGTTATTATGAAAATTCTTCAACTTTTTTACATGTTTGGTTTTATGGTGCAATTAAATATTGGCTGTGAAGTTTATTGTCATCTCATGTAATGTTTTTGTCATTTTAAAACAAGCTTATAATTAATGTGGGAGTAAAAACATGTGAAGTAGATGAGCAAAAATGCAACATCGTACCTATAAATCTGAAGGTGTTTACCATCTGCAAGCATACCTATACTATTTCTCTAGTTAGATGTATATTACATGTGTTGGTTTAGGATATGTTGAACACAACTAACAATTCATATAATGTGCAAAATAGCACAGTACAGACCTGTAAAAACCCCATGTTTTGAAAGAAAGTTTAATGACTATTAATTTTTAAGAGACAGTGGTGTAAGTGTCTGCATGTTCTCACACATTAAATGGAAAATATTTGGTTTTGTATTAACTTAGCATGCAAATAGTTTAGGACTTGAAGAACTTAACAAAGACAGACTTAGTATGTCTATCTTATGTGAGGATTCTCTGCTGTCAGATAATGGTGGGCTGTTCTTTCCTTTAGGGCATCTGCTTGACTACCTGGTTTTTGTTTTGTTTTGTTTTTCCTGATGCTAGCAAGGACTTTTAAAGCTCTATCCTGATATCAAACTTAGCTAAAATTGGCCAACAAAGCTGAAAGTTAAAGGAAAAATGGATGAGAGACCCATGATCAGTATGACTACCGAAGCTTTTATTCTGTTTGTCTCAGTGCGTAGCAGAGACCTTAATGATAGCTTTCACATTTCTTGAGCTTCCTCATCCAGTCCTCCTTTGCTTGTGTATCTGTGAGTACGTAGTTTCTCAGCGTGACAATGGTTAACACAGGGGAATGCTTTTAGCTCCACTGAAACTCATGTGGCTTACTGTGAGGGCTGTTTACATACAGCTTCCTGCAGACCTGCCTTTCCATTCCTTCAAGTACCCTCTGACTTCAGTTTCATCTTTCTTTTTTTTTCCTGTTGCATTCGCAGATTGTCACCTCATTCAGTTATTGATCTCTCCTGTGCTACGAATTCACTCAGCACTACCATCCCTGCCTTAAAATGATTTCCGTGGGGGAATCTTGAATCTATTGCTTTGAACTTAATCGACTTTTAAATTGAACTGAAGGAAGGAATAAAGTACCATTTCTATTCTAGCTGGTTTGGGCTAAAAAGAGAAAAATAATTTCTGTCGTCAAAACCAGGCAGGCATGATGCTGAATGCACAGGGACCGTGTTCTCAAGTGCATAGGTTATATTTTACAATTTCTTCGTCCTAATGTTGCTCTGCCCCTACTTGTTCAAATGTACAAGTTGTTTAGGAAGTTTGGTAGTTTCTTCGTTGAATTTTCCGCTATTGCTTTGCAACTTTGTTCAGAAGGTCACGCTGTATGCCTGAAGTCCTATAGCATGTGGCATGAGTAATTTCCCTCTTGAACACAGTGGGGTTTCTAGGTACAACTACCTTCTCTGGGCTTTCCTTAGGGGAAAAGGCCAGAGCACTGCAAAGGTTAAGTGAGCTGACCTTTGGGGCACAGCAGGAAGATTTCCAGCCTGTGTTTGTCTGTTTTCTGTCAAAAATAGTCCTGCCCCTGTTCTTGTTAGCTTTGCATTCTCCGAAGTTCCAAAGAACTGTTTGTACTTCAGGCACAGATATGTGCATGTTAACATGACAGACAAGCATTTAAAGTGGCTGACTGATTGGCTGAGGTGGCATTGATTGTATGCTCTGTTGATATCAGAAAGAACAAATTTAAGAACCTTACTCTAAGCTGCTAGCCATTTTGGCTATTAGCCATATCCTGCCTTCTTGTACAAAGCACCATCTGGTGATCATTTCAGTAGTCCTTCAAGTTGAGGCATTTGCTTTTCATAAAAAGAACTGTAAACATCTAGCTGTTTCACAAGTTGCGCCTTGGCTTCTGTGGAGATAGCACAATTCAGTTATGGCAAGTAATTATGGTGGCAAAATCATATGTATGTAGTGACTGTTGTATTCGGAGGCTAAAACACTTCCTTCTTTTTAACATTTCTTTTCACTGCCTTTAGGGTTTCTGTGGAAGGGATACTTGAAAGAGCATGTTCTGGACTGGACTGTGAAAGTGGCAGTAGCTTCCACAGCAATGGAAACCAAAATTCACCTGACCAGCCCCCTTTGGTGGTCAGATTTATTCATCTGCTTTGCTAGGAGGTAAGTCTGAGGTTTTCAGTCTTTTATCTGTTGCACGCAGAAATCTGTAGGCCATGTTCAAAGTTTTCAGTTGTATTAAATTTGCAGAACTGGATTCCACAGTTTTCTTGGAAAACATTTAAAGGTCTGTGAGGTGAAAATGGTTGAAAATCATTGCTGCACAGGTGCAACTCCATGATATGGGAGAAACCCATCATTGAGTAGAGACCATTCTGACTGATCCTCTTTTCTACTGACAGAAATCATAGAATCATTTAGATTGGAAAAGACCCTTACGATCATTGAATCCAGCCATAAACCTAACACTGCCATGTCCGCCACTAAACCATGCCCCTAAGCGCCATGTCTACTTGTCTCCAGGGATGGTGACTCACCCACTTCCCTGGGCAGCCTGTTCCAGTGCTTGATAACCATTGCAGTAAAGAGATTTTCCCTAATATCCAATCTAAACCTCCCTTGGCGCAACTTGAAGCCATTTCCTCTTATCCTATCACTTGTATTGTGAGAAGAGGTCGACCCCCACCTCACTACAACCTCCTTTCAGGTAGTTGTAGAGAGCGATAAAGTCTCCCCTCAGCCTCCTTTTCCACAGGCTAAACAACCCCAGTTCCCTCAGCTGCTCTTCATAAGACTTGTTCTGAACATGGATTACTTTATTCTGTATGCCACATCACATCTCAACATATTTTATATATCCTAGGTGTTACCTATAAACAGAAATGTAATCAATATGTTAATTCTCCTATTATGATAATGAATAGTTGATGAAGAGAAGAGATGCAATAAAGTGCAGTTTTCTTTTCATCTTGACCTTTATCTGTTTGGTTGATTGACATCTATAATCTATAAATACATGACAATAATAAAATCTAAGATAGGTCCACCAAAATAAGCAATGGCATTACCAGTATAGCATAAGCTGCAAATAATCAAGATCAGCATCTGTAAAGATAAGATGGTACCATCCATGACAGTGGAAAAGAAGAAAGATTACTAAAAATTAAGCATGGAATTGTTTTTCTTCTCCTTTACTTAGTGTGGCCAATAAGTGGTAATATCAGCAAAAGTTAGCTGAGTACTTTTTTATTCATTAATTATGTCTGACAGTTATTCTTTGCAGTGTCTGATCAGGTGGTGAGACAGTTCATGAAATAATGAGCTTGATGTTTAAGAAAATGATTGCAAACCCCACAAGTGAAGGGAGAATTAGTTGCTGGATATTCAGAACAAGTTTCAGGACAATATAGGTATAAAAACCCCAATCATATCACAAACTATATAACATAGCAAAGTCAGAAAAAAAGAATTCTCTTGTGAAACTAGCAGAAAAATGGAGGGTGGGAAAAGAAGTGATAGATATATCAGGAGTGGCATAAGGCTTACTTTAGTGGAATAACTACAAATTTAGATCCAAGGCTTTGTATGGTGCTGCTGATGTTTGCTGCAGATACACACCATTATATGATTAAGAGGTCTGCAGAAAACTCTTTTCTTTTCATAATCTACCCTACCCTTCCTATCCTCTGTCTTAATTATTTAGTCTTCAGACTTCTTTAGACTTCTCCCTTGTTCCTCTGTATTCCTGCCTCTAAGATCCTTTCTTTGCTTCAGAAAAGTCACTAGGCGCATTAGACATGCACGCACAGTTTGCTTGCATCCTCAGTAAGTGCCTCGGAAGCCGAAATAAGATGGATGAGAAGTGAAAAGGGTACTGAAAAGGATTTAGATTTGAATTTAAGCTTTCTGATACAAAGTTGAATAAGCCTCTGCTTGTTCATCGTCCAAAAACCTCTGTAGTTTTCTCCAATATGTTCTTTTTATGGCATCTAAAACTCTGTAGAAAGGAAGATGGTAAACATCAACTCTTCTCCGACAGGTCTTTTCCTGCCCTTCAATGTGCCCCTCTCCCCACTTCTAAAGATGTGGGAAACAAGGCCAACTTCCTGGTGCTCTCACAAGGTGCAAAGAGGGTCACTGGGAGGCAGCTGCTAACTCCAGGGTTTAAAAGCACTGAGACTGGGAGAAAAACCACAGAAAGGAGCATTTCTTGCCCTTCTTTGTCCTATTTCTCAGATTCTTTGCAGAAGGATGGTTTCTATCCCAGCAATTACTGCCTCTGGGCTTTTTGTTTTCCAGTCATAGCTCTGGAACTGCTGATGAGCCAAAATCTTCCTAGCCGCTCCCAGTAATGCAATCTGTTGTTTATATTTAAAATGATTTTAATTGTCTAATTAGCATTTAATCACCTAAACTTTGGTCTGGTGTTCTGGGTTTTGATGAGTTGTGTACATTCAGTTTTGCTCTCACTTTCCTTCTGGTCTTTCTTTTCCCTACATATAGGCTGAGAAAGTGTTTAAAATGTGCTGAAAACGTCTGTTTCCTTTTAAAACCATTCAAATTTCTTCAGCTACTAACTGAATTTAGAATTTCAGTAATAGTATTGATTTTGAACACATCAAAATCAGTTCTGGATTGGAGAACATCATCTTATTAATGCAGTAATTATGTAATAATTGTAGTTTGGTCATGGCTAAGTAATTAGTAGTTTGGTTATAGTTGCAGTTAAAAAAAAAGGAAAGGCTGGGAGGAAGTATCTTTCCAAAGCCAACTGACAAGAGCTAACAAGCTTTGGCCATAGGAGGTTGCCTGAGGAAGTGTAGCTTGCCATAGAGCATGTCCGTATTTTCCAATTGTACAATTCAGCCTAATAGTTCTGGTAACATACTGAGTATGCATCCCATTGGGATAAAAACAATTCAAATGCTGTTTCTTGGTTTCGGACAACTAAATATCAGAGACAGAAAGACACCATAAACCCCAGCAAATGTTTTTTATTGAAATAACATATTTTAGGTTTCTGGGTTTTTTTTTTTTACTGCTCTTGATTCAGATTATACATCAGAGTGGTAATCAAACTGGTGGGACACAACAGTTTCCTTACCAACCAACTGTACAGAGATGACTGTAGGGAAAGGTCAGGCTGTGGTTGGAGCCCGCGCTGGTGCTGGGAACCACTGTCCATGTGCCCAGGTAACATGCTTAGAGACCCAGGTCACCATGACTTCACTGTTATGTCCCTGAGTCTCACAGGGCTTTCAGCAGCCCTGAAAAAGGGGTTGCAAAAGCCAAATCCTGTCTGAGCTGAGGTGTGGTGCTGCTTATAGTCCTGTACCAACTAACACTAATGCTGCCTGTGGATGTGTGCTGCTCCTCTGTGGTTTCAGTTCAAAGCTAAGTAAGCTAATCTGCCTTTGATTTAGAGTGGCATACCTGGTTTTCGACGAAAAGCACACAGAGAAGGAAGCTCACCCAGTTACTGTTACTCCTGGCTAGGAGGCAGTAATGCCAACTGAGACCTGAGTGCCCGTCCCTGTCTCCTTCCCTCTCTCCCTCTCGCATTCCCTCCCTCCCTCCTTCCCTCCCCTTGGGTTCCTGCTTTTGTCTGGTCTGTCACTGCAGAGGGAGAGAGTTACCAGACACAAGATCAAACTGTTCGACTGTTCGTTGCACATGGAATTTAGACATTATTGTATGTATGTTGCCATGACTATTCTTTGACATGAGGGGTATTTGCTATTATTAAAAAATAATAATAACTGTAAGGGCCTAAAAGCATGTTTTTTTTAGTTGAGTGAGCTAGTGGAAGGAGGAACAAGTGAAATATACTGAAAGCTATCATGCAATGCTTAAGGCCACTGTTATTTCACTACCTGTAATAGCAATTGCAGGCTGTAATCATTACCTCAGCAGAATAACTCGCTTGTTACTCAATATAATTGGTTATTGGTCATAAACTTTACTATAAACTAGCACTCTGAAAACATCTAGAAGAAAGTTATTGTTGACAGTTGCTGGGCAACTTACTATTAAATTCAAATAACCAATGAAAACACTAAAGGAATGATAAAGCATGTTTATTAAATGAGAATAAGAAGGGTGCTGATTAAAGTTTATGACTATCAAACTCTTTAAGCTTTTCTTGGTGACAGACTTTGTCTTAGTCATACTGGATTGAATCAATTGAAGTAAAAAGAGTAACTTTGAATTAAAATCAGTGCAAGGATTTGATTCTTCCATGTTAACTGTTAATACTAACACTACTGGGCCTGTTTGCATATTGTCTGGAATTACCTTTTCCCATTTTGTAAGATGTAATTTTGAAAGGTTTAGAAAATAAAAAAATGAAATTCCTCTTATACTCCAGAACATATCTTAGCTTCTACTGCTTATAATAATCTTTAAATGATGGGATATCACTATATGTTAATCCCAGTTTTAAAAGCAATATCCGTCATGGACATTTGGATACAAACCCAGAGTTGCCACACAGAATAATATATTGGTATCAAAATGGTTGTAGGAAGAAATAGTATTATTATCTTTTTAGAGCCGATTGTAGACAGAGAAGGTTCCTTTAATACAGACAAAGTCATTAAAACAAATCTTTCAGTAGATTTAGTCTTAACACAGAAACTTGATCTTAACAAAACATTTGGTGCTTAATCATCTTTCATAGTGATTTGGAGCTCAGTAGCAAGACACATTTTGTACAAATTTCACATTTCATTATACATTATTAAAGATAACTAGATTTTTTTTTTTTTACTTTAAGGCTAGCAAAGCTTCCCCCTGCAGGGCCCTTCACAAGCTTCTGGTTTGTTGTTTTTGATTTTTTTTATTTTAAGCTGCTGCATATATGCCCAAGTTATCTGTGTCAGAGCAGAATTCAGGTACTGAATCTAGCTTTGTGTCTGTAAGCATCCTCTTAATCTGTAGGTCCACTGTGTCACACCATTCCCAGTACCAGAAACTTGATGCAAACATTTATATCCTGTGACTAATACTGGTTCCAAAACTCTCAGTATCTGATGGGCAGGCTGGGTTTGGGTTATGCCAAAATTTATGGCATGGTTTATATCTGGGTTTGGTATATGAATTGAAATATAGACTTTACAAATATTTGAAATTCAATCACCATTTTGGGGCAGTGAGAGGAGGAGGGCAGGAACCCCAGAAATAAAAGAACAGAATACCTATATAAATATTTCTGCTGAGAAAGCATATCATGCTTGGCCACTCTGTAGGTCATGGAGTCTTCTCAACCTCTTGTGGTTTTATCTGCTTCACATTTTTTCCTCCAAGTCTTTCAGTTTCTCCTGAAAACAGCTTTTTTTTTTTTTTTCTGTACACAGCTAGTCCTGTGGTTAAATAATGACAAGTAGTACCTTTTCTTTTGAGCCCAAGTATGTTTTGTTCCTTTGAGTCCCTTGAGCATTTATATTCTGACACCACTATTTGATGTATTTGCCCCATTCTTGGGAAAAGGCAATTTCATCAAATCCCTGTGAAGCAGTAAGAGGAAACTGGTTTTACTTCTTATGTTTCCTTTTTGCTTCTCCTCCTACTTGCTGTCCAGGTATACTCAAATACTGATAGATTTTAACCAACTTCCTGATAGTCTGTGCACGTGCTCATAGACATATTTGTACTGTTTCCCTCTCACTTATGTAAAAGGAAACTTAGAGACAGCGGAGTAATAATGCAAAAAGTGCAAAAATCAAACCAGAATATCAAAACTGTCATATTTTAAAAGCATTTAATATGTAATGAAGATTTAAATATCATATATCACATTTAAGTGTAATACAGCTTTCTTTCCTCTTTTCCCTTCCCCCATCAAGTTCAGGAACAGCTTATTAGAAAGGAAGCAACATGTGTAAAACTCAGTAATACAGTCAAATGACAATGCATGAGCTGGATAAAGAGGACAGCCCAGTGAGTATACTTACAAGTAAATTAAAATAAGAACATTGTGCAATTTTAACCAAAGTGGTTATTTTAGATGCCTGAGATCTGTGAAAATTGCAATGGGAGGTAATCCAGCTCCAAATGATGTCATCTTTCATGCAGAATGTGCTGTTAATTATAGCAGCACCTGTTAGACTGTACTTACTGTTATGTCAGCATTTGAAATGTGCACGCTCTACCTAAATGAGTTCTTTCATGGCTGAAAACTACAACCTGATTGTAATTTTAATGTGGTTTTGACACAAATATTTTTGCTATTACTGTTTGTTGAAGCAAAACGCACACTTTTTACAAACTCATTACATTCAGGACCAGAAGGGCCTTTTGGATCATACAGTCTGGTATTGTGGTCTCTCACCCAAATATTCTTATGTCTAACCTGCTACTTCTAGTTATATCTTCTAGAAAACAATTCAAAAGGCATAAAGACTTCACCCAGAGGAGAACTTAAGAGATTAATTAGAAATAAAAAAATTAATTACTTAATTTAAAATGTTAGTCTTGCTTCTGGTCTGAATGTACCTGGGCTCAGCCATTGGATCTTGCAGTTTATTTGCTTGCGTGCTTGTAGGCTTTTTACTTACCAGCATTTTTTCTTCCACTTGTTTGCACATTCAGAATTCAAACGCCATGTTTCACAAGGCAGATTTCCAGATATGAATCATCATTTCAATTCTTATATCCACACCCCAGGCATGTGCCCCCTTTTAAGTTTCCTCATGTTATTCTTAAAAGTTGTAGGTCACACTTTGAGAAAGTATCACAGTTGTGATTCAGCTCGGTGATCCTCAAATAGCTACAAAAGTCCTTGTGAGCAGTAACCACGGGAAAACATACTTTTGAGTGCATTTGTTGTAGTTTCATGCATTTGCCACTGCAACAGTTCCGAAAGAACCCCTCCTTGTTGAGCACTGTGTAAACCACCTTCTTACTTCTGTTCCACATTCCCTTTGTATATATCTAAGATGGTAATTTTGAAAATGTCACACAGACTTTGGTAGCTTTTTAATCTTTAGTTATTGGAAATTAAAAGAATTCATTGCTTCTTTTAAGCTGTCAGTATATCATCTGATCTCTTATAACACACGTCTGTTGAATACTACACAATTAATTCCTAACAGTTTTATCTTGCTCTGGCAAGCCTATGACATTAATAAAGCAAAGATGATATAATATAAAAATGTATTTTCAGAATCTCACTTTAAAAAGGATCTCTCTATTCCATAGCACTGAAGAATGTATAGGTGTTGCAAAGCAAGATGTGAAATGTTGTAATTGTATCCCTTATCCAAGTTTTATCTCGAAATGTCTTAAAGTGATATAAGGTGTGATAATGTAATTAAAAGTATTATTGAAATGTTATTAAATTTCTGTGAAATAAAATAATTTTTGAGACTTAAGGCTAATTCTTTTAGTGTCTCAGAAAAAAAATGTATGTCTTATGAAGCAGAAATTTTTAAGAAGCCTTCTGGAACAGGGCTGGAATACAGTTGCAGTTTTGAAACTCCTATATAACTTTTTTTGGACAGACCAGTTGATTGTCCAGTATTAGATCTATTTAGCTTGGCACCATAATTAAAGGTTGTGTCCCATCTCTGTGTTTTGCTGGTAGGAAAATCAATGAACCCCAAACCAAGAAGCCTTTTTCTTTTTCTTGCTTGATTCTATTTCTGAATGGATTCTCATAGTTATACACTTCTCTTTTTTTTCACATGAATTTCCAAGAAAACATGTTAAGTTGTGGACCCATGCAAACAGGACAAAACAAAACACCTGAATGAGAAAAGTAGAATTCTTTTGTTGTTGTCTTTTTAGCTTTATCTGCCATCAATTCCAGGACTTCTGTTGTACAGGTACAGGCTCCAGTAGCACTGCACAGGCTCTGGCCTTTTGTTTAACATTTACCAAGGATGATGCATATCATTCTGTCTACCTAACGGCTAACCAGAGGGAGTTTTCTGGAAGCTCAACGAGGTGATACTGTTTCACCTGCATGTTTTTCCCAAGAAATTTTTCTTATGGAATCTATACTCCAGATTTATCATCTGTGGAACTGGACAAGAGCCACTGCTGGGCATCTGTATGTACTTGCCACTGCTTATAGGCACTTATCTCTCAAGAGGCCATCAAGTCTGATGTTGTGACTAAATAAACACAAGGGAGGTCAGAAATTCTCAGTCATTAACACTTAATTTATATAAGAGTGTGCTTGAAGTTAAAATAAAATTTTAGGGGAAAATACTGTCTGGATCTGGCTGAATTTAAGACAATATGAGGCCATTTAGTTGCGTAGTTCAAGGATTTAGGAGTGTCATCCTCTGATCAAGCAATTAATTCCGCTCACAGGCTTCTCCTGAGCACCCTCTCTCCCAAATAGCTCTTAAGCAGGGTCAGTCCAGAGGCTTGGGTGGCTGCAGTCTGCTCCTGACTGCCGTAGCAGGGCTGCCTGCAGTTTCTGGTGTGGTCAAGTAGCTGAAGTAACTGTGAAAGGGGATGGATCACAGGTGCACGCGCCCTTTCATTCTGCGGCAGTAAGTCGCTTGTTTTTTTGGCATGTACTCTCCTTGCTGTGCCTGCTTAGTGCAGTCAGCCTGGCACCCAGCCAAACAGGTAACCCTAACCCTTGGGCTCCTGTGGACCTCATCATAAGAAGGCGGTCACAGTATATCCCTTCCTGCCACTAACCAAGTTGTGTTTCTGATCTTGATGGAAAACTTAGATGCCACTAATCTAGTATGACACTCCATATAAATAAGAAATGGTTGAGATTTACTCAGTATTCACATACTGAATCCAGTATATAGTGCCTGAAATCAAGTTAACTTATATTATGCAGGTATGTTTCCATCATGGTCTCACATCTTCATCTTCATAGGTAGTTTTTTCTAGTAGTTATCGCATGTGTTTTTATAAAGTGTATATAATGTTTTGTTTTGTTTTAATTCCTCTCTTTGAGACTGCTGGCTGCTTCTCTGACACAGTTAGGAGCACTCTAGTACCCAAGATTCCCCTGTGAAATGTATTTTTCTAGTCATCTTTAAGTTTAGAGGGTTTTTCCTGCCATATAAAGTGATATCCTTCAGTGACTCAATTTGGCCTGCCTTTTCTCTTTTGCAACATTCTCTTTGTAGTGTGGAACCTATCCACAGCATCTGAGTGCTGGTCGCACATATGACCTTGCTCCTACCCACCGTCTTGGTTGTGTGTCATTAACCTTGTTTCCTGCAGTACCACACTTGCCTCTGTGTTCAGTGGTTTGTCTGCTATGGTGTCCAGGTTCTTTTCAGAATTACAGATTTCCACGAAATGATCAGTTCTCCTGTTCGTTAGTGTAGCCTGACTTCCTTGTTTGCAGATGAATGGCTTATGGCTTATGTTGCATCAGTAATTAAACAGATAAAAATGTTGTCAGTCTTGCAAGAAGGCTGCTAAAAACTCCCACATTTGGTTGTGATTACTTACTGCTGATTCCATTTTGAAAAATCTGTAAGTTTAATAATCTTATATATGACAGTTATATATGAGGTGATTGGTGACAGCCAACATGGTTTCACTAAGGGTAAATCGTGCCTCAAAAGTTTGGTGGCCTTCTATGATGGCATTACAGCATTGGTGGGTAAAGGAAGAGTGACTGACATCATCTATCTGGACTTGTACAAAACATTTGACACTGTCCCACATGACATCCTTGTCTCTAAACTGGAGAGACATGGATTTGATGGATGTATCCCTCAGGGGATAAAGAATTGGCTGGATGGTTGCACTCAAAGTATTGCGGTCCATGGCTCAGTGTCAAAGTGGCGAGCAGTGACAAGTGGCATTCCTCAGGGGTCAGTACCAGGACTGGTATCATTTAACATCTTTGTTGGTGACATGGACAGTGGGACTGAGTGTACCCTCAGCAAGTTGGCTGATGACACCAAGCTGTGTGGAGTGGTCGACACGCTGGGGGGAAGGGATGCCATCCAGAGGAACCTGGACAGGCTTGAGAAGTGAGCCCGTGCCAACCTCATGAAGTTTAGCAAGGCCAACTGCAAGGTCCTGCACAAAGGTTGGGGCAATCCCAAGCACAAATATAGTCTGGGTGGAGAATGGATTGACAGCAGCCCTGAGGAGGTGTTGGTTGATGAGAAGCTCAACATCAGCCGACAGTGTGCACTTGCAGTCCAGAAAGCCAGCTGCATCCTTCTTTCAAAAGAAGCATGACCAGCAGGTCGAGAGAGGTGATTCTGCCCCTCTACTCTGCTCTGATGAGACCCCCACTGTGTCCAGTTCTGGGGTCTATTGAGAAGGACAGGAACTTGTTGGAGTGAGTCCAGAGGAGGGCCACAAAGAGGATCAGAGGGCTGGAGCACCTCTCCTATGAGGGCAGGCTGAGAGAGTTTGGGTTATTCAGCCTGGAGAAAAGAAGGCTCCAGGGAGACCTTATAGCAGCCTTCCAGTACCTAAAGGGAGCCTATAAGAAAGATGGGGAGAGACACTTTATCAGAGAGTGTAGCAAAAGGATGAGGGGTACCAGATTTAAGCTGGAAGAGGGTAGATTTAGATGAGATATTTGAAAGATATTTTTTAGTGTGAGGCTGGTGAGATGCTGGAAGAGATTGCCCAGGGAAGTTGTGTATTCCCCATCCCTGGAGGTGTTCAAGGCCAGGCTGGATGGGGCTTTGAGCAACTTGGTCTAGTGGGAGGTGTCCCTGCCTATGGTAGGGGGGTTGGAACTAGATGAGCTTTAAGGTCGCTTCCAACCCAAACCATTCTATGATTCTAAAAGAAGCAGGCTTTTCCAGCCTGTGAATTAACGGTAGTCTGGAAGCTATTCGAGGTGGTTTATGAAGTGTGTATGTGTAAATCTTTTACTGATTATTGTAGTTGATAAATACTGGTAATTGCAGTTGCATAGGTACAGCCTTAAGCATAAAAAAGAATCAAGATTAGCTGGTAACATGACTGGAAACCCTTTAATCTTTAACGAATAAAATTCCTATACCAGAACCACTAGTAATTAATATTTTTTTTGACTGGGAGGATTTATATTACCTCAATTTCCTGTGTTACTATTAAATGATAATTGTAAATCACAGCAAAATACATGTTGATAATTTTCTTTCCTTTAATTTCTGTTAATTATGAGAAATTTCAAATGGTAATGGCATACTGCTGAGGCAGAAGGATGTAAAACTGTTTCTCATGTCAGGCATGATAATGGCAAAGTATCCAAAGGTCAAGAGAGTGCTAGCTGTATTAATGTGAAAAGGTAGCCATAACCTAAACCATTATCCAAGCATTGTCCAAGTGATGAGAGAATATGTCACTTTAAGCGAGGCACAATCTATAAGTCGTCAGAGGACTGATATAATCATAAAGGTTAGGTCTGGAAAGAACCCAGGAGGTCATGCAGTTCTTTACTCTGAAAAAAAGCTGCCTGCTTTGAAACTCTCTGCAGAGATGCCGATCTTATCCATTCTTAAAATAGATACAAAGAACAGCATAATAATATTCTACTATTACTAGCTACTGTGTATAGGGAGTAGTAATTGGAATATCCTATTGTTGCCTAGCCTGCTTCTTCTCTCCGTATCTCACTGGAAAAAGACAAGAGGTGCCTACAAGGGCACTATGTTACAGACAGTAATAACCTGCAAAGGAAAACCAAGGTAAGAACTAAGTAAGTCTGTCCTAATCTAACCAAGTTTCTACTTCTATGAGTACAAAAAGGCTGGGGAGTAGGGCCAGGGACCCTATGTTGAATTATTTCATCGTACCCTGATATTTGATTAGTTCCTTAATCCTTTGCTCTGTTTCTTATAGAAAGACCAATTTTCTTTCCCAGCCGTATTCTCTGCCATAATCTTTTCTTGCTGATCATGCAATTCCAAGCTTATTTCTGAGGTCTCTCAATTAAATATTTCAGGGGAGTTTCTTCTTTATAAAGCTGATGAGATAGGGACAAATTTGTGAAGACAGATTTCTTTGTACTCTAGAATTTGGGCTGTTATCTGAATAGCCATGTGTAGATTATAGTGAAATTTGTTATTCATATTGGTATTTTAATTTTTGGTGCCTCAAAAAAATTAGTTTTTCTTTCAAACCAGCTAAAGTGAAAGCCAGGAAATGCATCATATCCCAGACTATATAATCTGTGTATTGCATTTTTAAATTGTGTCATAATGTGACAAAAGTTACCATATTGCAAAACCAAGACTCAGGATGTCTCCCTCTGATGCACAGGAGAAACGATATAGTCCTATTGTCTATCCAGGTGAAGAAAGAGGTCAAGATTCTTAAAGGTGGTAAGCACTTACTGATTTTACTATTAATTAGTTCAGGAAGATGAACAAACCCCACGGGACTGTTTTATTGTGTGGTGATTGTGTTTGGTAAGCAAGAGAACAATGGGATTTGAACATAACAGAGTATCATGTGCTGGAAACGAGCTTCATTGGAAACTATTTAACCTGACTAAGAACTTAATCTGAGACCTATACTCAATCATCTAATTCAAACAGTTAAAGTTGTAATCCTGCATCATATTATTTATAAATCATCATCATAGCTAGTGTTCAGCACTCATCTCTCTTGCCCAGTTTAATTGGGAGATGTGAGTAGGTGGTGAAGACCATTGTACAGCTGGTAGAGAGATTTCCAGTGTGTTGTTCACTTGTCTTTTGTTTCAGCTGATCCCAGGTTGCAGGAAGAGGGGAAGAAGACGATGGGGCCTCTGTTACCTCAGTGCAAGATGGCATATTTGACTAGTCCAGGTCAAAGAAACAGATCCTCTTCTTGTCTTCAATTATATATATCCCCACCGGCTAAATCTTGATCATTGCTTAGAACATGGATCATGTCTTTATGAAGTTATTTCCCTACTCCTGAGTTCTCTTTCTTTTTTTCTCCCTTCTTTTCTGTCTTTGTTCCCCCCTTATTTATTTTAGAACTTGGGCTACCTGGCCAAAACTTTCTCATGTTGCTAGGAATTGATGGCCAAAAAAGCAACTGGCAAGCAGAACTTCAACAGACTGACATTAGTGAAAACTGGCAAAGTTCAAATTAATTCCTGTGACTATGTGCTGTGCCTGTATTTCTTCCAGACAGTACAATGAAAGAAAGTGTCAGGATCAAGGATAACATTTAAGACAGGATTTCTCATTCGACTGTTCCATTTAATCTCTTCCCTCCTTTGTGTGAAAAGTAGAATAAGACTTAAGCTGCAGTAGAAGCTACAATGGCACTCTCACCATGTTTTTGCTTATACTAGAAAAGGGGCACACTGCATCACTTCTAAAAATCTTAACATTTTCGAATGTCAGTCATTACATGGGAATAAAGATGCAAACCTTCTGATCCTCGTTTAACAGTTCACTATTATATAATGATAGGACCATGTTACTAACTTTGTGCTGATCTATTTTATCATGGTTACTGTAATGACAGTTGTTGAAGGTGTAGTGCACATTTTAAGAGAAGATTTTGAAGTGAGTTTGCATCCTTACAAAACCACTGTTTTTCCAGGCGACTCTTGAACTTTACATTGCTAAAGAGTATTCCAGGGGAAATATTCAGCATGTTCTTTAAACTGTTTGTTTATTATATTCTTCACTAGGCATTTGCTATAGGCCAGTGTCAGAGATGGATATAGCTAGACGGGTCTTTGTCAATGCAGTATGGCTTCTCTTATTTATCTTTGAAAGTTTAGGTTTCTTTTTTTATTTATTTTCTTAACTATTAAATTTTCTATAGTTCATAACCCCCTCTCCACTTTCCCCAAACCTGTAAAGAGTGGCATGGGCATGCTTGTTTTTTAAAAAAAATCCTAAGAAACAAGTAAATTAACTTAAATGAAATTATGTAGTACATCAGCTAATCTGCTGCTCTATACAGTTCACTTTAGTCTAGACTTAACTGCCTCTGTTGCTCTTTGCAGTATTTATTATGCTTCAAATGTATTATAATCTACATGTACTCAGAAATTTTAAGTGCTACTTGGACTTAAAAATGATTATAGGCTTCTAGATAACTTCTAAACTTGAAATATATTTTTAACATTAATGATTTTCATCAGCAGATGTTTATTTTCACAACATACTATTCCTCTTTCCACAAGAAATAAGACCGCTTTACAGGAAGTGATTATCTGCAATTTCAATGTGTTTTGTCATCTTATTTCTAGGCCGTGAAATCTAAAATAAATAAACCAAATCATAACGTTTCTCCCAAAGAAATTTTTTGCCTCTCATGGCTCATTTAAAAATCACTTTTACCACTGGTTGAATAAGAGTAATTTATATACTGTAATGTCATTGTGTTTCAAATAATTATCCAAAAGGATTGTTAATAACATTCATGAAATTTTCTTTTTAAAACAGTTTCTCCTTTACAGCTTTCCTTTACTTAGAGGAAAACAACAAATTTTCTGTTATAATAGTAGCAAAAATAAGTAAAAGAACAAAGCTATATCTACTGACACTTATAGCCATATTAATTTCTTTTAATCTTAAAAAAAAAACCAAACAGAAAAATATGTTTCATTTTGGAGCAGAATAGTAGAACATAAACTAGTCAATTCACTGTAGCAGAGCATGATTGGGGGTGTCTAAAGGTGCATGTTAGAAAGGGATAGGTCGGTGCTGTTTCTGTCATGAGAAGTAGGAGTTCATTCTGTGGCAATTTCCCAAACAATTGAAAATCCCCCCATCTCAAATTATCTAAATTGAAAACCATGCCTTTGTTAATCTTCCTTAGTCAGGTAACACCAGTCATATCTAATTATCTCCTTTATTTTCATCTTTAATATTTGCATTATTCCACCATTTACTAGATCTCCTTTTGAATTATAACAGTATGTATGTCAATAGATTCAGGACTTTTTTTCCCTAGGGTTTTTAGAATACTCAGTCCTCCTTATCTTCTCTTTAGGAGGGGAAGAGATGGCATCAGAAATTCCCTTGGACTGGAGTCAACATGTCGTGAATAACACTGTGATCTTACTAAGACTTATTCCTGTGCTTAAAGGCACTAACCTCAGTGTGGCAACCGATGTGTTTGAAATAAAGCATGTGAACAAGTCTTTGCAGCAGTAAACTTGTAAACCAGGACAGAACGCCAAAACCAAAGAATGGAGGATGAGATTTGTATTCTTATTTTATTTAAAGGAAGATAAAAAAAATATCTTTTCTTCTCCAGAGTAATGACTGTACAAAGAACAATTCCACTATTGGTCTCCCTGTGTTTCTTTGCATGGTGCACCTTCATCATTGTCACATTACATACTAATTCATCATGGAAATTGATTATTTTGATAATTTATGCAGCTTTGCAAACTCATTTTGGAATAACACTTTACCAAAAAAAACCAAACAAACCCAAACCCTAATGTTGTTTGTTTGGAATTGGCTGTTGAATGCTTGGGATACTTTTATAACCATAAAAAATTACAATGATACTCACTAGAGAGAGTTTATGAAAGGTGATCATGTAAGATAATTTTTACACAGGGAACTACTAAAAGAAGTTTATAAAAAAAGAGCAACAGACCGCAATATGTAATTCTCTTAAGCAATAATAAATTGCCCATATAGAATTAATGATCTCCAGACATTTCTTTTAAAAGACTTGAAAAGAACTAATTAATGTAGCACATTTCAAGCTAAGCAAATTGCAATGATAAATGGGATTACTGGAAGCTATAAATGCAATTCGTATCTGAAGGAAAAGAGCAAAACATCACTCAGAACATTAAGAAATGCAATTAAGCAAAACATTTGGAAGTACTTAATTACATCTGCAGCGGATAGTTAAGTGAGATCTGGTGCCTTGCATTAGTAGCAATATCAAACCTTCAGAAGGTTGCTTAAGCATAAAGTAAGTAGACCATTTGCTGTCAGGATAATATCTGATTTGATGTGCAAAAAAATATTCCTTTATTGATAAATTGTGTAAACATCTGAAAAATAAAAAGATTTTTAGTAATGACAAAGTTTGAAAGTTTGAATTACAGGAAGAAAAGACAGGTAAGTAATAAGTACACTCTTTCTTGTTCATCCAAATGTCTTTTGGTATATGAATGTACGCCAAAATAAAAAATATGCAAGAAAATGAAGTGGACTGTAAATCATCTGGACTTTACTTCTACAAATTGCAAAACTATATGATCCTAATTAAGCAAAACCCTTACTAACTTGTATGCTTCCCTAGATTTCTCTTCCCTTACTGTAACATTCTTCATTGGAGTTTGAACCTATGACACTGATCTAACAGATGAAACTCCTGAAGGCAAGTGCTAAACCACACACTCTCTCTTTCATAGAAAAGTAAAAGCTATCTTTGTGAAAACACCAGGAAGTGAACAAACCACAGTGATGGCTGGTGTGGATTGGCTCATGTTCATGCTGTTCAGGGCAAGCATCCTCTGGACCAAAAAGGCAGTGTTGAGTGTGCATATCAACCAGGAGAGCTCTGGTGTTGTTTGCATTTCTGCCGCTTGCGGGGAGCGGGCCATCAGTTGGGCCATCTCTCTGATGGAGAGATCCACCAGATCAGCCACACCTATGTGTCCTCCTGTAAGAAGTTTTTTGATCTCCCCATGCAGGAGCTCAGGAGTGAAATAGCAAGTATCTGAAGGACAAACCACGCTCACAGTGTTGCTAGATTCTCCTTGCCTGCCTTAAGCTTATTCCTGATGAACAGGTTGGCTGTAGGACCTTGTTCCCTGCTTCACTTTTCCTCTTCTTCTTGAGCTGTTTTGTGATAGTTGTTATGATTTCAGCAATGAGACACTTATAGCTGAGTGTTCACGCTTGGGAATGCCATAACTGAGGTATTACCATACATCTATAGAATCACAAGTCTAGATTTGTTGCTTAGAAACTGGATTGTCAAATACAAGGGCCAAAAATGTTGAGTCATGTCCCTTTAACTTTCTAAAACAGTAAAGCTTCACTTAAAAATGATGCCTATTCAAAACTTTGTTGACACATTTTGAGTATTAAATATATATGTCTGTGTATTCTATAGCTGTCTTCTGGTTACTAATGGTATGGGTTGAGTATTATTGAATAATAATCAAAATCACAAATAAGGGTGTTGTCCCCTTTCCTTGAAACCCAAAAATGAATCTATAATTGTTTTTATTGCACTATGAAGCAAGCTGGACAGTTACCAGTGAATGTTTTAATATTTTATGTTTATATCTCCATAGCTTTCAGTGCACAATGGTTTAATCGTCTTGTGGTGAATATCTAATATAACTGCTTTTATGTGTCTGTTCCATTATCACATGGATAACATTACAATTTTTAGTATTGGTGTTAGGACAAAACACTGCTGAATAAGTGATGAAGTCTTTGTTTACTGTAATATATAAATGTGTTTCTATTTAATTTTAATTCTTCATAGAAATCGTTGTGACCTGTGCTTATATTGCATTTTATACTCTGCTGCAAATACTAAAATTAAAAAAGTAAAAATGAAAGGGGAACTAATCAAAAAATAGGAATATCTCAGAAGTACAGCTGGTGAAATAACATTGTAAAACTAAAAAATATTTAAGAGTAATAAATATTACAACAAAATAATCCAAGATTACATGAATAGAGGAAACAAAGATAAGTTGAGAATATTAATGTTTGATTAAAACAGTTCAGGGTGGGAAAAATGTTTCTGTATTTCTTAACTGTGTACATGTATGTGTAGGTTTTTGCTGCTCTCACCTCAAAGACAACTTCCACAGGAGGAGTTTGTTAGGAATGACTGAAGTGATGTAAAAAGTGACTTTTTATTATTGTAATACAATAATTTAGTGAGGAGTTTGAATTAGATTTTGTAATCCAAAAATTAAGGGAAAAAGCAGCTTGGTTTCCTTCTGTTTTTTCTGAGAAGCTTCTTTTCCTGACCAAGTGTGTGGTCCCTCCTTGAGACCACTATGTGACTAACCCTTGGATGCCAGGTAAAGGTACATCAGTGCTCTGACCTGCTTTTTAGAGTCCCTTTTATGTCTCCTGACTGCTTTGATCTCAGATTTCTCAGGTCACTTCCCACTGCAGCAGCTTCTTAGAGATGAGGGCTTAAGGTATTGCCACACCTTGTAACATTGCCGGTTCTTTCTCCTATGCTTCTGTATTTCAGCTGCACTGTACTGGATAACTGATCTGGAGCACACAAAACAAAAAGACCACTTTTTCTTTTGTGGGTCATTTTTAATCCTGTCCAGTCCCCCACTTCTAATTTGAAGCATGGCAGTCTGGTTTGTTGTTTGCAGGGAGGGGAGAGAAACAGCAGTGCTTTACCACACCTCCCTGGACTGGTCTTGGACATTGGGCTTTCAGGGGCTTTGCAGCTCTGCCCCCTGTGGTTCTCATCGAGCTCCCCCTTACAGGAAAACCTGTGATGAGGTCACCAAGAAGTTTGTCTATCAGCATTGGCGGTTAGAAAAACTTCTCTAGACAGCTACAGAGCTAGATCCAGGACTGTGCATTGGTAGCAGTGAAATGGTGTTTTTTACTCAAAAAAAAAACCCAAACCAAAAACCAAAACCCCAAGCCCCCACAAAAAAAGGGAGAAGGGATTGATTTCAGTATCTCCTTTTGGCTAGACTGTAGAGAAATTTCCTCTGCCTAAAATACATCAAGTTAAAATACTCTTCCTTCTACAAACACAGTGACTGGCCTAATAGCAGAGGAATGTTCCTCACTTTTGTTGGAAGGTGACAGATTTACAAAGGAGTAAAAATAAACGCTGTTGAAGTTGTAAGCTGTTTACTATCCAGATCTCCAGATGTTAGAGGCTCTATCTTAAGATCAGTCTTACCTACAAATGAGATTACTCATGTATAGAATTTGCAAGTAGCTTTTCTAAAAAGAAAAGGGGGGAAAAAATGCAGATTAATCTCTCCTGTTTGCTAACATGTACTTCTTCAGGTATAACTAGAAGTTTACACAAAAAGCTGAGCATGCGAAGGTTTGGCCACTTCCAGGAACGGTTAGCTGAAGAAAAGGAGACAAGAGCTCAGAAATTCAGTGTTGGCAGTGACAAGCTGCTTCAACTGTATTGAGACGATCAAAGGAAGACAACCAGTTGGCTGCACCTTTACAAGCTCAGGGAGATATTTTGTAAGCATTGCAAGTCTTCAGAGTTGTTCACGCATTAAAGACCATGTATCCTAATTTTAAGGGGAATTCTGGACGTAGCATGTGGGATCAAACTGGGACAGGATAATAGGGTGTAATGTAGTACTAGTTAGGTATCCCTAACCTAATTAAAAGCAGGTGCAACCCTTGTAGACATGTGTAACTCAGGTCCTGAGTGTGGCAAAACTTCCACTTTAATTAGTCCTACCTCAAAATGACTTATCGTATGACTTCTGTTTTACTCTACTGTAATGTCTTAGCTTTTCTCTACCCTTCATACTCAGGGGTATTGACACATTTGCATGTTTGTTTTTTTTTTCACTTTTTAAAAAGAGTAATGGAAAAATGTTGTGTAAACCTTCAAGGACTTTTGACATGAACTGCAAAGCCCAGATAATCAGAGATTTTCCTGAGGCCGTATCAGTAGGTTAAGTTCAAAATGCTACTATGTCATTACTGCTACAGCAGATATTACAGTAATTAAAACACTTGAATAAGTATTGCTGTGAATGCATTTCATAGGCCCCACAAAGGGCTACATGCACACCAATAACTATTTATAAAAACTGTGCATTTGTTTTTGTCTGACTCAGTATAGGGCTCTCTGGACTTATTTGGAACTGGAGAAAAACGGATGGCAGAGTTGTGCTTTTTATTTCAATCTATGTAATGCAAGCAGATGGGAGTCAAGTTGATGACTCGTTTTAATGATCTAGTTGGCTAATTTGTCCCAGATTTGTTCATCCCCTTAGCTTTCATTCACGGTTTGAAGGACCTGCAAGTATTTTCCCTTTGTGCAATAAAGAATACCCTAAGTGGTAGTTGGGTCAGTCTGGTATTTCTCTGAATTTTGTCTTTAATACCAGCCGTTGCTAGCAAAGAATTCATTCTCTCCTGCAGTCACATTTATAGACATAGAGTTTAGTTGTCTGCTTTCTCTAATTGGCATTATAATTCACAGCCAGTCAGCATATTAGTGTTCGTTTCCCATTTAAAATCATGACACAACACACATAACTATAATGGCCTGAAAGTTTTATGTTTCAACAATTATATTTTGTAATGCCTAACTAACAATGATTATTCTCTCGAAAGAGATCATTTACATGGGACGAAATTGCAAATATTAAGTTGGATATTTTCCCATAAGGGAAAAAGACCTTTAAAATTCATCCTTTCATCCAAAGCCTCAAACCGGTATTCTGTCTGGCTCTCCTTTGTGGCCACCCCTTTCTTCCCCCCTATATTCTGTTTGCTTCCTCTCCATTCATTCAGTTAAAGACTAGCTGTTGGTCTTTCTTTTCTTCTGCTTTCCCTCCTCTTGCCCCTTTCCGTTGTCCCCATCCTTCGCTGTCTAGTCTAAGCTGCTACTTCTCGATCAATCAAACTATATGTAACTCTGCACTGATCTCTATCTCTGCTTTGGTAGATACTTTACTCTCCTTGCTCTCCAATTAAATTTGTTCTTCTCTTTCTTCACTGAGTATAAGATCTACTTTTTCTGGAGCAGGTAATATTATATTTGCTGGAGTACTTGGGTCCGGACTGATTTTGAAGAAAGTGCTGAAGTCTTCCCTATTCCATGAGACATTCCTGTACAAAAAAGCCACTATCCAGTCAATGTACTGACTCTTTTCCCCTTGTTTTTTCTTTCTTCATCACATCAGACTTTAAAGCCCTTTGGGCAAGGAACCTCTTCTCTTCAGACTGCTTTCTTAGCACTGTGTGCATTTGCAGTACTCTAGAAATGAACGCCTCTATAACTAAACATGAGGTGCACCTTTCCAAGATTAAGTTAGTCTTGTCAAAGGTTGTACATAGGAGGCAAAGTATAAAGTTATTCGTGTTTCAGGATGCAGTGTGCCTCATCGTTAAGGGAAGAATACGTTCTGAGTAATTGTTAATCTGTGCATATAAACCCTTATGAATTAGAATACACACTTGTATTTCCACTCAAAACCAAACACAAGGAAATGAGTCAGACTGAAGTATGTGACCTGGAAAACAAAGGCAAACACCAATAACCATTTTTTTTCGCATTATTTAGTTCACGTGGAGTGTATCAGACTGACAGATGGAAAGTGAGATTAGCTGTCTGCATCTTCTGTCTGACACAAGCAGGTAGTTAATTCTTCTTTGGGAAGAAGACGTTATGTTGGCTATTAAACCTCTATTCCCTGTGCTAAGAAGGCTAATGTTTTAACAGTGATGTGTCTGCCCACTCAGTAGGAAATCTGAAGCAACCACATCATCACCAGTTAAATCAGTAAACAGTTTTGGTCTTAAATGGGAAGGTGTGATATAGAACCCCTTCCACGTGCTCAACGGACAAGCCATGACAAAGTAGCAATAATTATATGTTTTCTCTATAACACATCTTCTAGCAATTTGTTCTGATACCCAGCAATGTATACAGGGTGTCAACAACTCTGCCTGGTACTGCCATGAAGAGGAAGAAGGCTATTTCTGCATGTTGTGAGAGAATGCTTTTCATTTTTTCAAATCAGTGTCTTCTCAAAAATGAATCAGAATGAAATGAAAAAGGAAAAAAGACTGAGTAAAGAGCAAGAGCCAGATATTAATTCATTTTGCACAACTTTATAAAGATGATCTTTTGTCTTGTTTGAATAAGAAAGAATAATTTTTAAAATTACTTTATGGTTGAGAACTCCCTTTCAGGAGCTCTGCTTGAAACATTTAGCATTTATTGAAAGTTAAAGCATTTTGTAGGTATGATATTAGTACAACTGATTATCATAAGATTTCTTTCTTTAAGTGATATGAGTCAGATCTTTCCCACTGTTACCCTGTTGTCAGCCTGGAATAATGAATGAAGCTTATTTCCTCTCACCTTATAGTAATTGTGTATGTATATGTTTCACTGGAATATGCTGCACAACTGATTTACTTTGGCTGATAATACTTTTTACTTTCTTAGTACTTAAGAGGATTTCTTTGATATCTCTTATGCATTATTTCTTTCCTTTTTCATTCCTTCCTTTTTTCTTTTCTTTTACCATTTTCTTGGAAAAAAAAAAAAAACAACTTCCGTGATGAGTCACTTATTTT
Organism: Ibidorhyncha struthersii; assembly: GCA_013398815.1. Classification (NCBI taxonomy): domain Eukaryota; kingdom Metazoa; phylum Chordata; class Aves; order Charadriiformes; family Charadriidae; genus Ibidorhyncha; species Ibidorhyncha struthersii. Next base: position 514,902 of record VZSZ01010170.1, read on the forward strand.
TGTCTTTCTAGTGGTCTGTTTCTGCCCTCATGAAAGTCATTGGAAAATTAGCAATTAATTTCAGATGCACAGGATGTGAAATTGATGCTGAACATGTCCTGAAGGTTGTCTGACTCCTCATCTGCCACTGCCAGGGCCAAGTCTAACTAAACACTCAAGAACCTTGTTTTGTTGTTGATTCTCGGTCTATAATGTTGATGTCTCACAACTCTCATGCCATTCATGGGCTAAAGTAGTTGGAGTGATTAAGCGCTGGAGTGCCTTGGTATGCCATGGGTCATGCCACCATTCTCATCATGGCAAATATCAACAGGAGATTGAAATCCAAGGAAAAGGTGGCTAACTGAGCAGGAGTAGACTAACAAACAGAAGCTGGTAAACCTGGTTGGTTGTTCAATGGCTGCTGAGAGGTCTACTCCAAAATAATGAGCTTCGGGTTTGAAGAATGTTTCTGTGGTGTGTGCAGTTACTGCAGTGACTGCTCAGCAGCTTGTTCAGAAGAACGGAGATGAAGCCTGCTTTCTCAGTATTCTGAGATTCACTTTTTTCACATACGTGGTCCTAAGCCAGAAAATGTGTTGTTAATTTTTATAACTTGTAAAATCATGTTTTGCTTTCTGTATGGTAAATATGCTTTTTCTTGTGCAGGACATATCAGATCACCAGTACCTCCAAGTTTAAACCAAAGATGACATTCATATTTCTGTTGGCATTTTAGACTTGAGTTAATTAACATTTTTATAAGAGCAACAATTAACATTTTATGAGCTGGATTCCCTCATTTCTTGAACCTACTTTGGCTCCACTTCATACTGGAACATATAAGTGGGTAAGGTTACAAAATGCTAATGTTCAATTTGGGTTTAAGGGCAAAATGAACATCATAAATGCTGCTGGATCTCACTAATAGCACAGAGCTCCATTTGAAGGAAAAGAAATGGCAGGAAGCCGTTAGCACCCGTCCAAGATGCTAAGCTAACACTGAATAATAATTGTTCTATAAATGCTATACTGTTTGCTGTTATGCTGGCTAATATTGTCCGGGTGATATGACAGTCCCTCAACTATCTGTATCTCTGTTGTTTTATATTTAGATTGTAAGCAAACAGGGAGAGGCCTCTGTGGTCTAGCGGTTCTCCTAGCAGAATGGGGCTTGGAGTAAGGTGCTGAAGTGCTATCCCAGGACAAAATTTTAATTGTAATAAATGATCCATCAGATCATTTGAGGAGATGCCTAGGGAAGCAGCAGGTTTTAATGCCATGTCTAGATTAGTTGATCTCAGTAGCCCTCCAAAGTTTAACTTCTTTTTGCCTGCGATAGCACTTTGGACAACTGCAGACATAAGGACCCAGATTTCTAGCAATAACAACAACATGCATATTAACGCCTTTTGGACACAGTTTCTTGCATTATACGGAAAATGCAATAAAGTAGCTATCTGTTATATTTGGTTCTGTTTCTGCAGTGTCTATTCTTTGAATATTTTTTTTTCATGTAAGGAGTCCCATTAATTTAAAGAGAACAATTATTGTCATTAGTTCTCTTATTAAAGAATGGTGCTGAAGATGTAACCCAGATGAAATACTTGGTTTCCTGTATCAAAATACAGGAGAAATGAGACAGAAATATATATCAAAGTGCAACCATGCTATGTTCTTAATATTTTTATGACCCAAAAAACATATTTTTTTTGTTTTCAGATCTGTACTTATAGCCATTTTCTCTACATCTTTATCTTCTATATTATCTCTTTATCTTTATCTTCTCTATTTTCTTCTTTATCAATATAGTATGCCAGTGCCAGCTCTTTCAGTTCCCTGGATCTTGCTCTACTTGTGATAAGTGACCTGATGTAAGTGTTGTGCAATATATCTTTTCTTACCACACTTGAGAGAAGTATCTCATTAAGGAAAAATCTTATTTCTTCAACTTAAGATCTTTAGAATTTAATTTAAGTTAAGCTATTGCAGAATTAAACAAACAAAAAAAAACTGTTCAAGGTTTATCTACTCAAAATTTAAATCTTTCGTCTTATGTTTTGTAGGAAACTTGCGGAAATGCTGGAGGCTTGCTCAGCTACATTGAGTTTTGCAGCAAATGTCTCTTGCGATCTGTATTACCTGTCTCCTGATACTGTTTGAAGTAACAGGAAGTCTATGTGCATAGAAAAATGCAGACTGTCGTATAGTTGAAAACAGTGTTATCTGTATTATCTGCAGGAAAGATCACACAGAATGGAGCATTATGTCATTTGAGGTGCACGGGTTTAGGGCATTTTCTTGGTTCCAGCTGGATAGGACAAATGCACTTTTTCAAAGTCCCCTTGCTTAAGAAATCCCAAGGGAGTTAGATGGGACAGCAAAGAAAGGCAAATGCAGTGTACGACCTTGTTTATAGTCCAAGTGTTGTGGACTGAAAATCTATGTACTTTCTGCAGCATTACTTCATGTGCAAGCTTCAGATAATTTGTTAGCTGAAAAATAAAGAAGTAATAGGTGTGATTGCTGATGATACTGGGGCAAATTACTAATTCACAAACATTGACAAGCAATTGAAAATTTCAAAAGACAAGCTCTTTAATCTTTTTCCCCTGAGTTGTAATGTCATCTTGAAATGTAATGTTTAATGTTACACCTTTGACAGACAATATAGTGTCAGAAGTAAATACATCAATGCCAATAATGAGGAACAGCATGCATTTTGAAAAGAATGTTAAATGTTTTGCAGAGTAAAGAGAAAATACTATGAGTCACAAATAACAATAATAATAATAAAAAGTTCAAGGAGGAAAAAGACACCCTTTTCTAATGGTCTGATGATGTTTAATGAATTCCCTAGATGGTTATTTGTAGCTTAGCATAACAATCTTGATTATTTGCCAACAAGTAATGATGTAAATGGAAATCTAGTGATTTTTCTACATATTCTCATGAGAGAAAAGAGATGTAAAACTATGTTTATGCAGGTTGAAGTTATCAAAACACACTTATTTCAAGATCTAGGATTCTAAAATCCAGGAGCAATTGAAAAGATACAGTATACATAGTTTCTTGTTTTGGTTTAATCTTTTAGCACTGCTGTAATGCCTAGCATTAGGTTACCATACAAGACTAAGCAAAATTAATTTATTTATCGTTAACATTTTATAGACTTCCTCTGGGAAGGTAACTATTCTCTCAGGAGAGTAAACACTGCTACCAGAGCTGGCCTAAATGGCCATTGCTGTTATAGATGTTCACAGTCTGCCAGTTATAATCCTTCTCAAAAAAATTTTCCCTTCTGCAACTTGCTCAATAGATTCCACAATGTATGATTTTAAAAAAATATTTCAGCATTTTGGATGGGCAAATAATCATTCTCCTCTTCCGTCTCCAGCTTGCGATTATAGTTGGAGCATTTGCTGTATTTATTGAAGTATGATTTAACTGATTTTTATGACATCAGCCCTTCCACACGTATTTCTGTGCCAATTTAATGCTGCTACATGAGAGGGCTCCAACCAGTTGCCATTGTGTCTGGTATACAGGCTGGCTGAGTTCAAATGGACCACAGGAAATAGGATAAGGATGTTGCTTTAAGTGGCTCTACTAAAAGTGAGTTTGAAAGTGCGCTATCCATGTTAAATCAGTTATGTTGTCATTCCCCAGAGTGCGGGATTAGATCTAGGATACCTGACAATGGAAGAAGCCAATCACAAGCCATCTCCAGATGGTAAGTCTGGAGGCATTACCTAAGGTATGTACAAATTATGTAGAAAGTCTGTGATGAACATGGGACTTATTTTCTTATTTCCCATGTTTCAGGTTAGAGCTTCTCTCAGGAGTGCAGAATGGCACTCTTGTCATTTTCCTTACTTTACTCTAAATTCATTGCAAGTGAATGCAGTGCAGGAGCTGTAAAATCATTAATAATGTCCCTTTCAATCCGTAGAAGAATAAAGTCCACTGGAAGAAGTGTATATCCTGTCAAGTTTATTCCTGTGTTTTTAGTCTGTCTGAATAGATCATTATTGTCATCACAGAGTTTTCAGAGAACCACAGAAGGTGGAAAGGTCCTCCGGAGGTCATCTAGTCTAAAATCTTTGTCAGCTTTCCAAAAGCAGATCAGCTCAGCTGTGGCTTCATCCTTCCAAGTCTGAAAATCTCCAAGATGGACATTCTTCATCTCTGCACGTGTTTCAGTGCTACGCTGCTAGTAAAGAAGCTTTTACCTATGTCCTATCTTAACATTCCAATTGACGGTTTGTGACCATTGCTCCTTGCATAGCGAGCTGGGAAAGAAAGCTGTCAGCAACATATCAATTGAGAATCTCTACCCTAGGCGACGATGGATGCTGTGCCGAACAGAAACTCAAGTCGCAACATCCAAACTAGGTGGATTATCATTCATCAAAAATGAGGATAAATTCTGGAGAAGTTCATCAGGAATATAGGCTGACTGGTTCGGAGTGGATTTTCTTACAACGTGTCCTGTTGGCCCCAGCAGTATTTCTGGAGTGTAATGTAAAGATTAGACAGCAATATGATTTTCTTTCTAACTGAAGAATACATCATGAATTTTCCTCAAACCGTACTTTCATATCTGTAGTGCACCTGTTCTTAAGCTGGGAGGGAGAGTGCAAAGCACAAATACAGTGTGGATACATGGCTGGGACGTAGTGAGAGTCAGTGATGTGATTGCACCTTTGCACAGACTTAGATTTTATACTCATGGGGCTCAGTTTGAAGTGTCTTGTAGGACACCTGTGCTGTGTTTCATAGGACTTGTGGTTAAGACACTCCTAGAATCAATGGGGGAGATGATGTGTTTGTTCATGTTTTACAAGGTAAGATTTAGTTTAGCTAGTACTGTAAAACCATACTAACTTTGAAAAACAAAAATTCCATTTTTTGTAAGTATATGTAAAAACACATGCACACCTGTGTGCATGTACAGAGTCAGCAGTTATCATTAATCAAACTTCATTTTCCAGATTTGTTGTACATACCTGATGTTTACATAAGAAATATATATATGTGTTTGGATTATGTTCCATCTATAAATCTGACCAACTATCTGTTTGTTATTTCATTGTAATATTCTGTCATTTGCTAAGATTAACTGGTAACAGCTATGTCTTTTTAGTTCTTGCCGGTGGTGAATCTGTAGACTGAATGCCCTTTAATCTAAAAATTACTTGCAAAGTTTAGGTGAGAAAACGCATTACCTTGGTTTTATAGATCTATATTCGACTGTCTCCAGGAGTTAGTATTCTTGTAAATGGAGTGTGTTGTTCAGTAAATGCATGTTTAATACGAAGTTGGCTATTACCATGGCAGCTAAGGAAGCTCTCCCTTTTGTCCCTTTATGGGAGCTAGAGCAATACCAGAAACAGTTCTTCTCACTTCATTAAGTCTAGATACGCCTTAATGATTTTTAAAGCCATACCCCATGTCATAGTAATAATATTGCAGTGCATTTTTTACATTGTTGCTAGTTGAATGTAAATGAACCTACTGCTGTTAGCTCTATGTACAATTACATTTCTTAATTTGCATTCAGTTTTAATATTTAGATAAATTCCCTGATCGAGTTAAATAATTTATAGCAAATAATGTCAGGGGCACACAAAACAGATCAGCCGACTGACAATAATGTGTTTTGGGGCTTTCTTTTTCTTGGTTTCTTCCTCGGAAAAGGAATGGAGAGAGAGCATACTGTATTTGCTGAAACTATCATAAATTACCAAGGGATAATATTAATAGGAAAAAAACCCTGTATTAAATTATTTTCTGATATATATATATAAAGGAATAATCATATTAGCTATTTGTTTTTCAATGAGAAAACCCCTAACTTTTTATTCTGGTGATTATTTTGCTCTTCATCAATGCTGATTTTACAAAATTACAGAGCAAACACTATTAGAAAAACAGCTTTCTTTAGTGCTATTCCATCAAATCAGCTGTTTCTTAGGTTTTGAAGTTGAACAATGCCAAAAGAGTGCATGTGTTATATATTAAAGTAGTGCATAACAGCCATAGGACACAAAAAAAATATCTGCTTTGAACCCCATGGATTAAGAGAAAATAATGAAAGTACTCTGATTAGAACAAATGTTTTCCAGAAGGGTATTATTTCAGGTATATTGAAAAGACTACTATCATATACAGGTTTACCAAAACAGCTACAAAAGTCTTGTTTAGCTGTCTCCAGGTAACTGGACAAAATTAACTCTTGACTTATTTCTTTCACAGGCTTTGAAGACAGTTCAGCTGGTTTGCATAAACTAAATAGTTCTGCAAGACTCGCAAGCTACAGTCACAGGACATAGCATTAGGAAGTTTATTCTCATAGTATTATATGTGCCTATCTTTACTTCAAAAGAATCCCAATACTTATTCCTTCAAGGGCAAGAACTGTCTTATACAATCAATGAAATGATTGTTGAAAGTATGGGGGGAGGAGTGGTCCTAAATGGACACTGAAAAATTGACTTGTTAGATTGAGCTTATCTGGAGGTGATTCCTTAAACTAAGAAGTGGTCTGTTAGGATTGACATGAAAAACCTGATATACAATTATTTGTTTTTATTGAGTTGCTCATTTAAGCAAACTAAATCTCTCTTTGGAGAGATCAGTGCACCAGACTACTTAAATACTGTTTTATCCACAGGTATCTTATCTTGTCTCTCATTAATATCTCCAAATCTCTCTGAATGTTACAGAGAGGGGTCCAAAGAAGCCAGCTACTTGTACTGTGTTTTTTATGTGCTCTTGCAGTTGCAGTGCTTTGTGTGGGTATATAGAGGTTGTTGCTTTCCCTTGTTTCTAACAGCATTTTAGAGTAAAAATTACAATGGGGTAACCTGCTCCGAAATACAAATTATACTGCAAGAAAATGTTTTATTTCTACGCACTACATAGACTATACCATTTCCCTGCCTTCCTACAGGATATATGGAACATTGCTGTAAAAAAAAAAAAAAAACCAAACAAAAAACAACCCAACCTTTTTTTCTCTCCTTCATGAGGTGATTATCCCTGGTATGGCATCAGGGTGCCAGAGATGGGAGGTACTACCCCAGCTCATGCTGATCAAACTCCAGAGCAAGTGAACCTGGGTTTAAACACATATAAACTGTTCTGCTTTCTGTGATCAGCAATCACAGCGAACCCTGACATTTATCCTGCCACACTTTGGGGCACTGAATCCTCAAAAAACATCGTAGTGGTTAAAACAATATGCTGCTGAGTATTACGGCATGGCTTTGAGAACAAAGTTGTTTGACAGTAAGATATAGTGAATCATTTTTAATGAATTAACTTAGAAGAACTTAAATATTTGTAATCCATCTCCAAAAAACCTCAACCCAAACTCTCAAGTAAACCCTCGCTCTTGCTTTTCTCATTGTCCTTCTGAAAATTTTGCTTGTTTATTTGCTGAGCAGTACATCTTACATACTACTTTCCATTGATAACAGCATAAAAAAGCAAACCAAAATTACAGTCCAATTATCCTACTAATATAATCATCAATGTGATTCATGAACATAAATTCCTGGGGTTTTTCCTGAAAAACTCTTCACATTAATTCTGCCTGCTCTCTTGAAGCAAGTTGATGGTAACTGCTGTTATTTTAAAAATGTTAGACGATTTTTGATACTGCTTTGAAATGGCAAGAATTTAAGAAAATGGAATATTCAGTGTAGAATAAACAAACCTTTAAAATACATGAATGGATACCAGTGCTGTGCCTTTGTTTGATCCCTGAAGCCTTCTGTCTGGAGATGTAGTTAACATGCTGTTATCTACTGCTTTTTGCCAATGTAGTGTTCTTTTTAACTGTATTTCCTTCTCTGACTTCATGTTTTTTTCACCATTTGTAATTTACAAGCCATTAAAGATGTTGTTTGATGTAGGTGCAGCACAGAACAGAGTAACTACTGCTGTAAAACACAAGTTTTGACAGTGTCAATCAAAGTATGCTTTCTGCATAGTAATTTGAGTTTTAATGATATCTGTGAGAAATTGTTTTACTCATTACCCCTGTGAATGCCAAATAACCATATAACTAAGATACAGGTAATTGTGCTGAAAATCAGAACTTTAATTCTCATCAGCTGTCAAGAAACAGACTGTGACTGTGTAGGTTATGAGCCTCTATGATGAAAAAAATTATTTCAAACTCTAGCTGTTGTCTTGATCCTGACAATTGTCAGAATTGGAAATTATCAGAGGACTTCCTCAATAATACACAGCACAAGCTCATCAAAATCAAGACCATTTGCTACCAACATATAGTTTTTAAAAGGACACTCTCTCAAGCCCAGGGTGTTGTTTTGATAGAGGAAACAACACAACAGGAGAGTGGAAGTGGACAATCACATCGTAGAGATGATAGTCTGTTTCCTAACAGAAGCAGTAACTTGCACCTACACCAACCAGTTCCCAAGTAACCATTTGCTGGTCTAGGTTTGACCTATTTCTTTTTCACCAGCTTTGTGAAAGCCCTGTTTTTTGCCAAACATGTCTATATAGACGTTGTACTTCAGTGAGAAATAGTTAGAGCTGATCAGGTGAAATCAGATACTGCGGGGACTGCTGTATTTTTCCTCTGTTCTGTGTGCACTTATCTGCAATTTCATCAGTGACATTACCATTTCATTCTTTAAAATCTCTTATTTTTCCTGTATTCTGATGTGTCATAGGCAGCAGGTGGCTCTTTTTTTTCCCCCAAAAAAAGAAAATAATTTGAACACATTCATAACTAATGTGTCGGGTTTTTAAATATAGGCTTGGGGAAGGCGAAGGCCCATAGCTTTCAATCAGGAAGAAAAACTTTTCACTTTCTTAATGCTTATATTATGACACACTGTTAAAAAATGTGTAATGGGATTCAGATTAAAACCTGGTTGTGCCATTCCAGTCCCATCTATGAAAAAATTGCTAGCAATAAAAATATTTCTTAAGATGGAGCTCAATATTTCTTTTTTATGCCCTCTATAAGTGTAGGTACTTTCATCATACCATCTGAGAATACAATAAATATCCTTAATTTACTCTGTATGACCCTTTTCTTTTTTACATATTACTTATTTTAAAATTATATCTTGAGTGATAATAACAAGAAAAAAACAAAAAACTCCCCCCAATACTAAGTGGTGCCTGAATAGGCCAAAGCTAAAGATTCCTTTTTACACCGTCCCATGAAGATCATAGTGTATCTCAAGCAAACATAAAAGGCTAAGTCACTCTTTAAAATCCAGTTTCAGCAGAGGATCAGTGGGAAAAGTGCCTGCAAATATTCTGCTTAGATTCTGCAAGCCGTACTCTCTCTAAATCAGTCTTTTGGGTCAGTCCAGAGGTGCTGTAGATTCCTGGCTGTATCTTTATACAGTGTCCACTCTTCTTCAAAAGCCCAGCTGAGATATCTGCACAAGATCAGAGCAGGGCTGGGGCTGCCTGACCCACCTGGCCTTGGTCCCTGCACAGGGCTGTGAAGGTCACAGTGGCTGCCGTAGCAGATTAATGCAGCCAAGATGTTGTGCTCTTGTTGCCAGTGACCATTGTCAGGAACCACAGAGGGGGAGGTTGTAACAAATCCCGAGTACAAATACTCATGGGGAGATAGTGTTTCTAATCCCTTTTCGTAAGAGGTTGAAAAGTGAGATATGGTCCTTTGAATGTAATCTTTGTTCTAATGGTCTCGCTATGGTTCAACCTTTTTTTCTGAATCCTTCTGAGCTTTTACATAACTTTTGTATTTGCTTCCTTTCAGTTGCAAAGAGCACATTTTCTAGTGTATAAATATAACTTTAAAAATTCAAGCATATAGAGTCAGGCATCAGATGGTTCATGAAGTGTGCATTAGCTTTATGCATGCTGAAGTCATTGGTGAGTTGTTGGTTTATTATTTATGGAAACAATAATGGTCAGCAGTTTTAAATAGACGTTCAATCTGCATTGCTTAGTATGTCTTGGAAAAAAATCTTTGCCATCTAAATTGCTGTAATGTATTTTAAGCATGTCTTCCTATGTATCCTGTACTTCACGTGGAAAAGAAATGTTCAGATAATATCAATGTATATAAAATACTTACAGCATATTGTAGTTTCCTTGCTGAGAAGCTGGCTCCTTTATAATTACTGCAAAGGACTCCATTCTAATTGGATTTATTCTCAATAAACTTGATCTTTCTACTCATTTTATGTTTTTCTGCACCTTAAGTATCCTAATTATCCTTTTCTCCTAATAGTTGTTTCTTTTCTTGTTTTACGCTGTCTGTTTCATCATACTTACCTTTTTTATTACTTTTGAACAAACTACAGCACACACAGTTTGCCATCTGCTATGATATTTTTCTTAGAAAAACATTTTTTTCTTTACAATTTGCTAATTGGTCTTACTTTCTGCTAGGAAACTCTCATTATTTTATGTATCTGTTTCAAGCTTAAGAAAAAGGGCTCAGTTTGATACTCCCTCCCTCTATCCCTTTCTTCCTTTCTCTCTCCCTTCCTCTTCCCCTCCCTTCTTCAATTTTGTGTGTGCATGTGTAGAAAATGCCCTCTCTTTTCAGCTATTCAGTTGAACTGTGCTGTCTTTGCCATGTTTCCAACCCTCTTGACAACCTAAAATATGAGACAGAACACAGCTAATGGACAGAAGTTTCAGGTTCTTATAGTCCATCCAGTATTTGTCATGCTCTGAATGGGATTAGAAGCTGACCTAAAACATTTCTAAGACAAAAACCGTGAGTGGTAGATGTAGCTGTTTCACTTACTGCAGCCCTTTTCCCAGGGTTTCCACTCCCTGTAAGGAAAGCATATAGTCCAGAAACTGCTGAGATTTCTTTCTGTATTTTTTTAAAATGAAAAAAAAAAAATCACTTATTCAAATTTGTTAAGGTAAAAAATGAATCTTTTGTTAGAAGTCATTGAACAAGCTTCTACAACTGATCATGCATCTGATGATCCTTTAAGCATAATTTTCATGAAACCATTCACATTCTCTTTTAGGGAAAAAAAAAACCAACTTCAAACATCACACCTATTTGTCCATTTTTCATGATAATATTAAACAAATATGCTTTTGTATGCTTTTAGGCTAAATTCTTTCACCAAAGAATACAGAACTGAACTCTATGTGTAAGCGCACTGAGGCCTGACTCAAAGCCAGTGGTCAATGCCTGCAATTCTATTCTAGAGGAGGCTTATAACCTCTTTTCTGTTGCAAGTTAGGGAGTTAAACAATTTAAAAAATACTAATCTTTGTGGTTTCTAGAGTGAGACAGCATTACATTGCTCAGCCCTCATGCAGGACAGTTCTGTTTGTAAGTGATGTAGCAGTTGTAACCTTGCACAAGTCTCCGGACAGAAGATGCAGCCACAAAAAGCAGCTTGCGGGAAGGATTTGGAGCTATTCTTCTATCACCAGAAGGTTTTAAGTAATAGAGGATGAGGAAACAGGTAATTTTTGCTGCTGATAATCTAACTGCTACTGAGAACTAATACTAATTTTTGCTCACTTTTACTGCATATTCGTAGAATCATAAAATCATAGAATCATAGAATGGTCTAGGTTGGAAAGGACCTTTAAGGTCCATTGAGTCCAACCATCAACCTAACACTGCCAAAACCACCACTAAACCATGTCCCTAAGCACCATGTCTATCTGTCTTTTAAATACCTCCAGGGATAGTAATTCCACCACTTCCCTGGGCAGCCTGTTCCAATGTTTGATAACCCTTTTGGTGAAGAAATTTTTCCTAATAGCCAATCTAAACCGCCCCTGTTGCAACTTGAGGCCATCTCCTCCTGTCCTAAAATATTCCAGCAGAGCACAGTATGCACTCAGGTGCTAATGAACTATGTGCTAAGTCTCATGGCTGTTGTGCAAAGTACAATTTTTTAATCCCCATTTTACAGTTGGGAAGACTGAAGTGTGGAGCACTGACAGCAAATGAGTCCCTCAGTGCTGTAGCCAAGAAGAGAGCTCAGACCTCCTGAGTCATGTCTGTGCTTTCACCTTGACACACAGTGATAGGTACGTCACGTTCCTGTCACTGATTTAAGCAAGAACACAGCTGTGAATATCTGGCACAGTGGAGCTGAGCCTCTCTGCACTTACTACTTAGCTGCTTCTTTGAAATATTATCCAGAGGCATCAAAGGTGTTCATAGTTATTGCTGAGAAACCGAACAAAAGGCATGGATATTTTAATTCTTGTTGTGAGAATGATCACAGCTGTCAAACCTTTTTGAGCCTTCCTGGAAAACATTTAAATTTGGTTTGCTTCTGAGTGCTTGCCATTATGATTATCAAACACTTTGTCATTTAAAGTTGATTGATGAAGCAGTTGCTTCCTTGAGCATAGTTCTTAATAGAGACCAGGGCTATAAAACAACCTGTCTCCTCTGTTCCTAGGGGGCATTCTCCATGGAAGCAAAGCACTGGTGAGCAAATTATATTCCAGCGTGCAAGCACTAGGTCGCACAAGTCATTTTATGGGCACCTCAGTATTTCAGCTAACTCCATCTGTTCAGTACACTAATTACAAATCCAGCCACAAACACTGTTTGGAGGCACATCATAAAAAGTTAGCTGGAAGTGATTTGTATCCATGTATACTGTATGTTCTTTATTCTGCACACCATGCAGCTGTTACATTTGATGATTGTTCCAGGCTCAAATGGGGGCAAAATAGTGATTTTCCTGAGGCTGTTTATTGTAATAAGTGCCATGTTTTGTGTGCTTATACGCAGACATGGGGTCTTCCACTTTTACGGTACTGTTTGAAGCAAAGAACTGAAAAGGGGTATTGCATTAATACTAGCTTGAAAACATCCAAGGCCTAGATAATTCTATATAAACATATCTAAAAAGCTTGTAACTATTACTCCCAACATTTTCAGGAATAATTTGTTTAAAAATCCTCATATGTGTAATTAGGTAAATTAACAACAATGCAATTTTTTCCATTTTAAGGATTACAGTTTTTGTTGAAGCCAGAGGTAAACTTGCAGTTTGCAGACTGAGACAGAGGTACATATGTCTGCTCAAAGCAGTCCAGTGGACAATATTTTTTCATTCCTCAAGAACTGTTTCTTTTTTTATCTGTTAACTACTTCCTGGAAAACACAGAAGTGATTCTTTGAGTAGGGCTTGTAATTCACATTTTCAACTCCTTCTTAAACAGCAGATAGCAGAATTTTGTCCATTCTTTCTGTCCATCCCACTCAGCCAGTGGGTTCTTGACTGAACAGCTGCAACACAAAATATTTGATAATACTCCTTTCTTTACCTCTTCTCCTACCCTACACATTTATACCTGTGCCCTTTAACAGCAGAAAGGTGTGGACTGGACACGTTTGCCAAAGAAAGGATCTGACATTGAATCCCATAGGGAGGGAATGTCCTTGTTTGAAGTAGCCTGCATAAAGCACCTGAACCCTGTAGAGCAGCTGGCTTTGTAAGGTATGTCTTGCTTCTCAGTATGCCTCTGTTGCTTGGCTCTAGCAAGCTCCCATTTGGCTTTCTAGCCATCCTGGATCGCATTCAGATGTGTTTAGCCCTTCCTGTAGCTGTTGCAGGGGACCTGGGTACCCAATACAAGATTGTGCTGTTGGGCACAGGTATTGAAAAGCCCAGACACAGACAATCTTTTTTATTATTATTATTATTATTCACCAGTGGATATCTAAGCCAGCTCACATTTTTATTTGAAAGTTGGTGGCAATAATTCTTTTCTCGTGTACAAGTGATGTGACAATGCCCATTTTTTTTCTGCCTAACATTGCACCAGGCTTTCAAACATATGACTTCTACCTCTTAGGTGAAGGTCTTTGCACCTAATTTATGAGGTATTCCAGAACAGAGCTTGCTAGAGGTCCCTTAAGTTTCTTAGCTTGAAGACATTCCCAAGACATTGAAGTGTTTCATGTCTTAACTGAAAATATTAACTTCAGAGGGGGAAGGTGGTACAGCCATTTTAACATGCACTGTTGAAAGTTACCAAGTGAGTCAATGGTTGAACTTGTGATTTCTCATCCTCTGCCTTATGAATATTCGATCAGTGATGTGTCCCTTTAAAAAAGCTGCAGGTTTTTTAAGAGCGCTAGACTCCAGCTTGTGTTGCATCCCCTACTTTTTTTCCTAATGCTTGTGAGGATAAAGCATTTTGTGACTCATTAGTTACTCGGTTACACAACACATCACTATTTTAAGTTCACAATATTCGTGCAAAGAGTTTCAATTATCAATTTAAGGATATGTTTGCAGTACTATGTGAACATTTTTTTGCAGGTCCTCAGGTTGATCCATTATATTTTCATCCAAGTGTGCAATAAACACATGTCATTGTAAGAAATGAACCTTTATCTTGGAAAGAAAAAAAGTAGTTATTTGACTCATATTTGGATGAGCTAAATTACCTAATAGAAGAGTCCCAAATGTTAAAACAGATTTTTATATGAAATGGGAAGATTTCTCTTGGAAACCTTCAAAATTTTATCTTCCATTTAATCTTATTTATTATTAATTAAAATTAGCTCTGTAGCAACTGCCTGGATGCTGACCTGTGCAACCTGCGCTACGTGACCCTGCTCTGGCAGAGGGGTTGGACTAGATGATCTCCAGAGGTCCCTTCCAACCCTGATCGTTCTGTGATTCTGTGAATCATAGAATTATAGAATGATTTAGGTTGGAAGGGACCTTGAAGATCATCTAGTTCCAACCCCCCTGCCATGGGCAGGGACACCTCCCACTAGACCAGATTTCTCAGAGCCCCATCCAACCTGGCCTTGAACACCTCCAGGGATGGGGAATATGCAACTTCTCTGGGCAACCTCTTCCAGTGCCTTACCACCCTTAAAGTGAAAAATTTCTTCCTAATATTTAATCTAAGCCTACACTCCTCCAGTTTAAAGACATTCCCCCTCATCCTATCACTATATGCCCTAGTGAAAAGTCCTTTCCCAGCTCTCCTGTAGGCCGCCTTTAAGTACTGGAAGGCTGCTATAAGGTCTCCCTGGAGCCTTCTCTTCTCCAGGTTGAACCACCCCAACTCTTTCGGCCTTTCCTCATAGGAGAGGTGCTCCAGCCCTCTCATCATCTTTGTGGCCCTTCTCTGGACCTGCTACAACAGATCCATGTCCTTCTTATGTTGGGGCTCCAGAGCTGGATACAGTACTCCAGGTGGGGTCTCACGAGAGCAGAGTAGAGGGGCAGAATCACCTCCCTTGACCTGCTGGCCACACTTCTTCTGATGCAGCCCAGGATATGGTTGGCCTTCTGTGCTGCGATCACACATTGCTGACTCGTGTTAAGCTTCTCATCAATCAGCACCCCTAGGTCCTTCTCCTCAGGGCTGCTCTGGATCCATGCCCTGCCAAGCCTGTATTTGTGCTTGGGATTGCCCTGACGCAGATGTAGGACCTTGCACTTGGAGTTGGTACACAAGATAATTTGACTTTGATCATGAGTACTTATCTGGAATTATGTTCAAGAATGCAAAACAGCAAAAAATTACTTGATGTAGAAATAGGCTGAGAAATGCCTTCTTATGTCAAAGAAGTTTTACAGAGATTAAGAGAAAGATAAATCAACTGAAAGAGGGCAAACTGAAATAAAGCTGGCAAACAAAAAGTTAGTATGTTAGAGGTTCAGAGAAGTACCTAATGACTTTTTTTTTTTTTTTTCATTTTCTGCATGGGCACATACATACATAACCTGAATTTCCAAAGAGCCTGATGGCTTCAGCAGGAGCTACTGAGTATCTAGGGTTGTTCAAAGTCAGACTTATAAGGACACATCTTGCAGTATTCTTCCTTCACCCTTTTCTAAATTGTAGCCATCAGCTGACTTCACACATGAGGTTTATCCATCCTCACGCTCTCAAAACCAGCAAATGGGAAATGTTGAGAATTGGAGGAAAAGGGCAGAACAACTTCTGCAAACCTGCAGAGCAACCAAATTTTGTGTATTCCCCCAAAAAATCACCAAGTTAGTCTACTTCCAAGGAACAGACCTCATTTTGCTTCTTTAACTTCTAAACCTTAGATCTTATATTCGTAGGCCAAAGACGGTCAAATAGATACTGGTTCATCCCATCTAAGTGTAGACATTTATGATAAATGGACTGGAATTTCTGAATAAAGAACAATGGTCATTTAGGGACTGGAAGTGAATCTGTGCCTCGAATCTGTGCCTCAAATCTGTATATGGTGGAAAAGGCTATGCAGTTTGTTATAATGGTAATATAGTGGAAGTTTAAGCTACAACTGCAGTGTAGCTGACTATTAGGACTGTGCTCATGTGCAAAAGAAAATTGTCCATCTCCTTGAGTCAGCAAAATTTGGTTTTGCCTACTGCCAGCACAGTGTGGAGCATGTGCTGGCAGTCTCTGAATCAAAGTGGCTGATCAATGTGGCTGAAATTTTGTGAGCTGCACCAATGCTTTATTTAAATTAAGGTCATATCCTATCCTGAGGCAAATTAAACTATTTTCCCTTCATTGCAACCTACCAGTTTGTGGCAGCGAAACCTGAAGAGCCTCTGTCTACATGAGACAGATGATGCTGGGAGAAATATCGAGACCCCAAAAGAGGACATTTTGTTTAGGAAGAGCTAATCAAATTAAGTGCTTCACAAACATTTTCTCAAAAAAAGTAACTGTTTGGGGATTTGTTTTATAAGTTGCTTTGGTATGATTAAAATTTTGATGATTTCAAAGTGAAAAAAAAGTCTGGAATAAACAGTAACCTAATAAGAAACTCATTTTGAGTTTCAAGAATTTTGAATTTTGAGAAAGGAGGAAAGCAATGTCATATGACCAAAAGCAGTTGATAGTGAACTGTCAAAGCTGACATTTCATGGACAATCATAAGATGGTATTTAGATTAATAAACTGCTTAGAAAATATTTACTCATATATCCACAGAAGTCAGAACTGATTTATTAATCATATGCAAACAAAAGATAAGAGCTACATTTACACTGCATAGTATAGTTTGACTAGCTCTAAAATAAACATTGATTTCTAGAAGGTTTTGGAAGAGATTTATTATGAAAAACCAGGAAGAAAAATCTTAAAGTGATTGAATTTTTTGTAGGCAAAAGAAAAGTAGGATTTCAGGTTAAAAGTTGTACTAATGCCCAGTCTGGCCCCAATGCCATAATTATAGCAATCAAGCACTATTTATTTATACCATGTCTCTTTTGCACTGGTCTCGTGTATACAAAATATTTACAATTCAGTCTGCAGTTTATAGCTTCACATTGGCAGCAGCTTTTTAAAATATTTAATAAACTACTCCACTTAGCAGCTTATATATCATTTGGGAATAATGCAACAGAATTGCTGGCAAGTTATACCACCTCCTAGGGTGCTTCTTCATTCCACAACAAACCTGGCTGCTATTACTGCAATCAGTTTTACAATCTTATATGACATCTGAGTTCACATTGAACCGTGTTACTCATAGCAGTGGATTCCGAGTCTGAGATCCTTATTCTGATATACTTGTGTGTGGTATGGAAAATTGTTATTTGGTCTGATTCATGATTACTATTCTTTTTCTTAAGGAAATGTGGACCATGTTTTTATTAGAAGAGACAAGACCCAGACTTACACTTGAGCTGTATCTTTAAAACAAGATTCGACAATATTTCAGAGTGCAGGTTCTCTTGAGTCTTACCTTTGTATGCAGAACCTTGAGCTTTGCAAAATTTAAAGACATTATTAATTGAGCAATTACAATAATAAATTTTAGCTAGAAGGAAGGACTTGCTAAACTATTGAATCCCATTAGATTGCTCACTCTTAATCATTTCTTTTCTAGGGTTGCAGCATGGATTGAAATATGCAAAGGGACACAGCCCCATATGCAGTAATCTAATGGCATAAAGGCACCTGTCCTCTTCCTTGCTGTTTGGAACAGCTGAATTTTAAGACCAGAAAATCATCCAATTCTCAGTACTTGTTAATTGACTGAGCATTTGACTACTGGTCCACAGGAACCAAAAAAAAAGGGTAGAGAAAAAAAGACTACACAGAAAAGGCATGTGCAAATCAGCTGCAGCCTTTAATTTGCTGGAAGTAGAAATGATAATGCTTGTGCAGTATCAGCTCTACAGTATTCTAACTGAGCATTTGCAGCTGTGAATGGGTTTTGCCCTGAAACCAATTCAAAATGCAATGTTTGTTTTGGAAAAGGCCAAATCGTTGCAGAAATCTGTGGTCCTCTGCCTGCTGGGGAGGGGAGGGGCTGAGGCTGCAGATAATTTTTGCTTACCAGTCCGTGGAGGAAGTAGTCTTGAAATGTAGAATAACAATGAAAAACAGAATCGTAGACTTTTAAAAGTAAACAAGCGTAGTTTAGCCATTCTTACACACGTTGGAAGTTGGGCGGTTTTGCATCTGAAAGACTATTTTGCTTCGGGCTCTTTTTAATAAGTCATGTTGAATATTTAATGATGTTTCTTAAAAATGTCCACATTAGCTAACCATGACCCCTTATCTAGGGCAAGAAAAGAGAACACTTTCGTTAATGACCCGATGCCTAGGGAACTTTATTTTCTTTAAAGTACAGAACAAGTAAGGACATTTATAGATCTGGTGGGAGATAATAAAAAGTGCCCAATTTGCATTGAAAGTCAACAGGAGTCCTCTTTGGACCTTTAAAAAACTCCCCTTTTGTCAAATAATGGGAGTTCACACAGGTTATGTCATAAAGTTAAGTGCAGAGATAAAGGCATTAGGGAGGAAAAAATGTATCCTGGAATCTTCATAGGCAAATTTTGACTTAGATGAATGATTTTCTGCTTCTATGAAATGCCCCATCAGTTGTCAACAGAGTAATTTAAGATTGCTCCATTTGTGTCCTGAGAGGGTAGGTGGCACGGCTAATTGCTACTGCCTTTCCCAGCAGTTTTAGCTTCTTAGTCTGGTCTTTGTGCAAAACAGAAGCTGGTATTTTTGAGGGGAGAGTTAACGACCTGGTTCTTTGGGGCTACAGGCAACCTTTCCTTTCATGAGGCACTGTTCTCCTCACCCTGCATTCCTCCCATTTCTCTTTAGGCACTGCATGAAGAAGTCCAAGCTAGAAGCCTGGTTGCCCTATGGCTATTGTCTATAGGCATTGTTGTCTATAGACAGAGAGGCCCCTCAAGGGACAGCAGAGCCCTCTGGTGAGTTGTATCATCTTTTGTGAATGCCTTTCACTCTGGCTTGGTGATAGAGGACTCTGTTGTGCAAAGGTCATGAGGATAACTAAGTTCAGTGTATAATGTGGCATGACTCTGAGCCTGCAATTCCTCTCCTGAATGACTACAGAGAAAGGTAGGAAATTGTGACTGATTCATCTTCCTGATCAATTTTTGTTTTTTAAATTTTCAAAGCCATTTTTGCAGGTAAAAGCAAGAGTTTAATGGAAATTTACTTTAAAGGCATAATACTACAACTCTGCTTCTTCCTAGAAAGCATGGAATAAAACTTATGTTTTATTCAGCAGAATAACAGTAGAAAAATTAGCAATCTTTACTGTATTTTTTTCTCATAGAAAACATGCTTCTTTTTCTGTTTATCCCTTATGAAACATTTTTAACTCATTGCGCTAATGATTTTGAAGACAGCTAGATGCAAATTATTGCAAATTTGCTTTCTTTGCAACAACTTTATAAAAAAATATCATTCTTCATTACTGACAATTTTTAAGATTGTAGTTAACTTATTCAGGAAGTTCAGTGTGGTTTCTAAATGCTTGTGAAACTTTTAACATGTATCAATGCCCTGTAAAAAATCACAAGCACAAGTATGGTCAAGAGTATTTGAACTATCTTATAATAACTTTGTTGATGAAGGGCAACAAGAAACATGCATAAAACAATTGAAGTATTTCTCTTCATCTTTATGATCCTAGCGAGGTCTATAAATCCATTAATGCATAAGTTCAACAGCCTCTTTTGGCTACAATACATTGAAAGGTAATTTAGCAGGGCAAAAATCTTTATTTAAGAGATATATGAAAGGTTTTCAGTTTTTTTCCCATTCAGAGAACAGATGTTTTCAGGCAGGAACAGAATGTTGAGTTTCATTAGAGACCCATGTAATAACTAAGCTGTTTCAAAGAAGTAATTCTTAGCCAAATTGACCGTGTGTCTCTTGTCTTGGCAATGAGACATTTGGGGTATGATTTTGAAAGCATTTAAAAAAAAAAGAAAAAAAAACCTCATTAGAAGGACATGCTTTCTGTTTTGTGAGGACAATTACTCCCTTTCTAAGAGTTCATTTTCAGTCAATTATGGGTCCACATTTCTGACAAAAAAGAATTGGTTGAAAACTTTATGAAAGCTATTTCCTTGAAATGAGAAGACAATTTACAGGGGAGTGGGCAAATATTTGTTAATTTTTCATGAGCATGAAATTTCAAAGCCAGATCTCAAAATTCTTTTCTGTCTATATTGAAGCAATTGACCTCAACCCATTGCACACACATACATATTTGTATGTCCTCCATCAATGCTAACACACATGTATGTGATATATATGTTGTCCAAATACATTATACATACCACATTTGGACCACTCTCCAAGATTTAGACTCAGGGTTATAATTAGCACTTTAACCCTCTGTGTTTGAACCACTTAAAAATGTAATATCGTACTTGGTTTTCATTTCCACTCCATAAATTGGCTCATGCTTACTCAAATGATCATAATACTAGCTGGCATCCATGGAATTTAGAATTCCTTTTAATAAGGCCTGTTTGAAGTTTCAGGATTTCCTTCTCTATCCCTTTCTCTCCTCTTTTCTATTCCTTTGAAGAGAACATGGATATAACGATGTATGCAACTTGAAAGATGCAAAGTTGCAAAACCTGTAAGAGAAGCTCTGGTGAGCCAGACCAACAACTCATTCATTTTCTTTGGTATCTCACCTCTGACAGTGGCCATAAATGGCAGCTGAAGAAAAAATAATGAGAAGAGAGCAAGAATAGAGTAAAAAATTTCTAAATGCTTTCTCAGCCTCCATCTGTATCTCAAGATTTCCATGTCTTTAATAATTTCCAATAGCTTTCACTTCTCTGAATCTACCTATCTCCCTGCTACCCACCTTCAGTTTTAGCAACTGCTATATTGGTGGCAAAGGAGTACCAGATTCATTTCACATTGTTATAAACATTTTGCAGGTGTGTTCAGCCCTTCCCTGTAGACAGTTTGTAATTTCTTTCTCAAGGGCAACTAGGTAGTAGATAGCATTTTGGAAAGTCTAATATTACGTAGATAATGGACATGTCTTTCAGAAAACAGCCAGAGTTCAAGTCAAGGTTTATATTAAGGTATTCTGAGGTAATCAATAACAGGGTGTTTTGCTAAAACATAATGGGTTTGATATTTTATAACTGTATTAATGAATTAATATGACTTACAAATTCAGTTACCAGCTTTTTGTTCATTTAGAGGCCTTTAAGCATAATTTCATCTGTTCCATTTGCTAACCTTTAAAAGAATACATATGGAAGTTGCAAATACACTAAGAAACTGGTGCAAATTCAACTGAATGAGGCATAATGTAATTATACCATTTACCTATTGCTTTTTTGTTCCTTTGTGTCCGTTTACCTACTCTTCTACTTTTCAGCTTAGAAATTAAAAATATATTCACTCGTTTTCATAGTAATACACTGGACTAAGTTAAGCAGTAGGGTGTAACATATTGATAAATTTATGAAAATTAGAGGAAAAAAGTGTAAGATTGCCTGGGGAAATCTAAAGAAGTATAAAGGGAGTTTAGATTAGTGCAATGTGCATAATAATGAGTCAGAATAAGGTACCCATTTATAACATTCCAATGTCTTCAATCCATTTCTGAAGTTGGTCCCTGGTGAGAAGGCTTAATTTAAGACACAGAAATGCTCTCCAAGTTCCTGAACTCAAAGAGAATGTAATTAACATAACTTACTAAATGAGTCCACTGCTTTTTTTGAGACTGTGGGCAGGAGCACAGATGCTTATGCTGAATCCATGAGATGAGACCACACCGGAAAGGGTCCTGTCCTTTGCTTCTTGTCACTGCAGTTCTCAGCTATAGATGTTTAACTCTTATACGTAAACTATGAAGTACATAAAATATTTGTTTATATGTAAAATATGAAAAAGCAGCATTAATGTTTTCATTCAAACAAGCAAAAATCCCCTGCACTAAAATTTTCAGTGATCACTGCTATAATTATAAAATAATGGCCTACATCATAACCAGCGGTGATCCCATATTTATTTCCTAGGCTGAGAACAGATGGAAAGGCTGTGTCCCTCTTTAAAGATAACTATTGGCAAATGTTGACATTGTAATACTGACTTATGTCCCTACATTATCAAGACTTTGCATTTAAATTAGAACATAATTCCTTGTACTGGGAAACTAGTAATGGATTAAGTTTTTCTTTTCATCTTTTTGTTCCCACTTTCAACCCAATTCATAATCTTACTGATTAAAAGTTTGTGCTGCAATTTGAATACCCTGTATAAATGAAGTTTTAGTTCATTTAAAGATGGTGAAAATAACTTAGAATGTTTTTCTTACTTTTAATCACTTTTATACTGTTTGTTTTTCTAGAATATTTCTGCCAGAAAGTTTTGCCAACTCTAATTGATGAAGTTCAGTTGTTATTCAGAACATATTTTTGCATGTGACTTTAAGCTTACTCCAGATGAGAACAGGCATTTATACTCTGTGGTCCAAGTAGTTTCTGTTCAGTTTACCTGAGATTTCAGTCATTTGATCAAGTAGCAGAAATAATGCTCTGGTTTAGGTAGGTGGTTACCTAGGTTCAGGTAATCTCCACTTAGTTTTGTCATCTATCATGTAATATCTCCATGGCAGCTGTCTCTCTTCAGTTTCCTTTACAGTGAGGGGAAAGATGTATTCACTTTTATCAGTAACACCATCTTGAGGTCAAGGTAAGATGTGCACTAGCCTCTGATGGCTGCCTAAGTATAATAAATAGAGATCTGTATAGACCTACATTTATTCATCCAGCCATATTACTACAAGCACTGTTGAAATGAGCGGTTGGTCATGTTTACTAGATTGAAAACTTATTTGCCTGACGTGTTTAAAAAGTTATACTCAATAATTGCAAAGAAGTCAATATTTGTTGCAGGATAATTTGCAAAAATGAAATGAGATTAAATTAGTTAAAATGCTAACATAGAGCTTCTGCACATCCCCAGCAATATCATTTGAACTGCTAATAATCAAGAATCTCAGAACAGTTAGGAAGGACAATATAGATATAGATTAAAGCTTACCCTGCTTTCTGGAGCAGTGATTCCTTTTCTTCAGGCTTAATGCACATTGAGGATTAAGTGGGTTTGCAGGCTAACTGTCTTTGCATTAATTATGTTAATGTCCTTCATGTCATTATGAGACAGCATGTAGCATTTCCTGTACGATACCATCTCTTTTCTTAAATCCTCTCTTTTGTGCTGTGCAACATTTCAAACCTTAGCTTGTTTTTATTTTTTGCTTAGCTTACCATGTGTGTCACATCTGAGGTGAGAGAAGTCTTCCTGTTCCCATCCCTTTACGCTGAAAAACCTGGTTTCCGTTTTGTACTTGGCTCACTTCACAGAAATATTTATAAATAACATTTTTGCAAATGTTTGTTTATTTATTTATGCCAACTGGAACACTGTTTAACCAAACTGTTTGAGGTAACGACTTTGAAGCAAAACATATCCATGAAATGTAAAAGTTTATCTGAGGTGTCCCAGAGTACCAGTGAAGTTAAATGAAGGTCAGTGCCAACTTTGCAAATAAATACAAGAACATCCTTTTTCTTATATATTTATTTTTTTTGTGGTTTGTTGTTTGTTGTTTGTTTGTTTTTTAATTTATCTATGCTCAGTTAACTGGTGAACAGTTCATGTAGCAATCATACTACAAGTTGAAAGAAATTGATAGATCGAAGATTGTAGAGATAAGCTTTCCTCAGTCCCAGCTAACCTAAATTGTTTGTAACTTGGTAAGCAAAGCTAGTAGCTTGGTTTTTTGAGCAGGCAATGAAGCCTGATTTGCACTGTTTTTCTCTTTTACATGATCTCTGATTTCTCATAAAGAACAAGCAGTTTAGCCTTTCCTTTACTGGGGGCATGAAGTAGCTATGCCCTCAAAGCACCTATCAGTTTTTACAAAACTCTTAGAGTGATTTTGTCCTCTATATAAAAAGGAGTTGTGCTGAACCCTCTGGAGTAGCCAGTGTGCTCAGGATTACTGTGGGAGGAGGGAATAGGAGAGGAAGACATGTTGTATTCTAAACCACATTCACTCTGGGAAACTGGCCTCAAATAATTGTCACTTCTTTTAAAAGGCAGTGATGAGATTAAGCTGCAAAATTTTGAGTCTTGGTAAGAGCTGGCAATTTCAAAGAAAAAAGTTTTGACTAGAAATAAAATGTAATTATAGGGGCACTCAGTTTTGGTTGGGCTTTTTTGTTTGGTTGGTTTGTTTGATTTGAGGTTTTTACACAGAAAACATTTTATAAGCTAATGAGTGCTGTTTTGGAGTGACTATAATGGATTTTGAACTGTATGAGTAGGTTCACCTTAAAAAGAAACGGTCTGTATACATTTCAAAAAAAAAAATGAAGCTATGAGAATTTTTAAATGAAACATTGACTTTTAGTTTTAAATGACACATTGGATTAGAAAATTGTTAAATGTTTCCTGTAAAATTAAATAGCTCAGTTGAACCAATTCTTTTGTTTGTCTTTGAGCATAGAAGAAGAAGAAAAATCATTGGGAACTGTACCAAAACATCAGTTCTTAACACGCTGTAGTCAGGAGTACATGGTATAGCTATGTTACTAGAAATACAGATCTTCAGACTGTTTTCTGAGTCATGTGATTATATTTTCAAAAGGAGAATACTAAATTTTAATACAGAGCTTGTCACATAAGTAAAGGGTTTTATTTTTAAAAATATTAAATGTTAAGGCTGGTGGATTTTGAGTTTTTTTTTTTAATGTAGAAGTAACTTTGCCTTGTAGGTTTTCTGTATATCTTTAAATTATGGAAATACTGGGTCTTTGCATACCTGGGACATGCTGTTAGATTACTGTCCAAATACCAGTCTTATTTTGCTGTCACATCTTTACGATTCTCACGTTAATAAAATCCTGTTCTTAATTGCATTAGCCTATTGTGAGAGGAGTCATGTAAATACTTTGCCATAATAATTTACTGCATTAAAAATGTGTTGCTCTGTACACTGTGTCTGTCTTCTTAAAATGTTGAGCTCTATCCATATTTATAGTAAGGGAATAATAATAATAAAAAAAAATAGAAAAAGATCACCGCATTTACAGTGACAGATTGCCTTCTTAGGGAACTGCTTCAAGGTTCCTGGATCCAGCTCCTACCTTCTTCACCAGTATTGCGTGGCTTTGGCATGTCTTGAAGTCAGATATCTCATGTTTCTTGCCAAAGTGCCAGATGGTGTTGTGCTCTTCATCATGCAGTGGTGTCAACGTGGTCGTGCAAGGGGAGAAGACTGCCTTTACTGCAGCTCAGGCACCTGCCTACCAATAGGAGAGCTCTTGGCCTCATGGGGCCAAATGCAAAACTGGAGGCCAGCGCCATGTGCCTGATGCTCAGGGTGTGAGGACGGGCAGTTCTGCCTGGTTTGGCATGAACTGCAAGTTCTTCATTTGTAAAACAACACTTGCTACGTTGCTCTGGGGAGATGAAATGCTTCCCTGGTTAAAATTTGGTTTCAAAAAGGAGTTCATTTTAGGCATTCTTCTGCTGTTTCTTGTTAATTTTTCATGTAAGGATCACGTAGGTATTGTTTGTCTAAATTTAAATTAATATAACAGTAAGTTGACAAAACACATTGAAGGCATTTAGAAATAGGTCCTTTCATTATGAAGCACACACACCCACTGCAAAGCTGCTTTGAGAAGCTTCTGATAGGAAGTTGTAGTAGCACAGAGGTGGAAGTACGATTTAAAGTATGACAGGTCTAACAAGGTTCTTTGTGCTGAAGGGAATAATTATTTTGATGGCTAAGCTTAAAAACGTACCACAATAATAATATTTTTGTCAGTAACTCTCAGTGAAAATCAATTCTGTGCTTCTTTGGACTGAATGGTCTGCAAATGATCACTGAGTCTAATGGTGATGCTGCAGTTCCATGTAGCTATACCCAGACTAGACTTTGATAAACTAGCACAGATCCTTGAAACAGTATAGCCATGTTAGAATAACTCTCCATGGGCTGTTTAGTCCTGCTGAGAAGCAGGGTTTATTAGCCTGGACAGAGTATGGTCATTGTTTCCAAGACCTCATTCATCTCCTTCAACTTCATCTGAAATGTGCCAAATAAACATGCAGCTATCCAACTCTATAAGAAAACTGGCCCCATCCTTAGGAGAGAATTTTAAGTGTACTTAGTATGTAATTCACTGTTGAAAAGTACCCAAAAATATGTGTGTATGAAGCACAGCTAGTTGAAGATAATGTAGGGTTTCATTCTGAAAATACTGATTTATCAAATGGATTTAGTTAAGGATAAGGGAGTGGAAAATATGTGACTTCAAGATTTTTCTCAGTTACTCTGGGAGCTTGCTTCCTACTTCAGTGCAGCTTGAAAGCCTTGTTGCCACTGATCCCTGAAAAACTTTCCGAGAGTTTTATCTTTATTACTACAACATTAGTGCTGGGAACCTGGGGCTAAGCTCCAAGCTTTTCAGTGTTGATCATTGCTCCAGGGATTTGGAGATTTCCATATCAGCAAAGCAAAAAAAGGAGTACAAGTTCTGGAAGAAAGGACTGTCCTATCTGAACTGAGTGCCTCAGACCTTGGGCTCAGCTGTGTAGGGCTATTAGGTATCTGTTGATGAGAAGAAATGTCTACTGAAATGCAGTACAGAATCACAGACCTTCCCAAATGCATGTCAGGACTTAATATTGTGCCTTCTTTACATGTGACTAATCTGGAAGCACTCTAAGAACCTAACAGACTATTAGCAAGTGCATATTATTTCTCCGATCCACCAGTATCTTCTGTAGCTTCCCATTATAAGTGGTTACCACAAACTCAGTCCCATAGTTCAACATCACAAGAATTTCACATGAGCTACCTAATGGTCCACAATACACGAGCTACTTAATCATCCACAGTGATATGCACAGCTCTGTGACAAACAAATAACAACTGTTTGTAGACATGAAATTTGATTCAGTCTAATAATTTTACATGACTAATATTAGAATGATGATGAGGTGACAGTTTTTTAACAGCATCCTAGGTTTACAAGTTCTCTTCTCATGATGATTTGCATGTCCGACAGGTACATTTATGTATAATTGCTTATATATAATTATTTATAATTCTTTAAATTCTCTTTCTATACATTTATTTAATATTCTTTGAATACCTTCTATCAGCTACACTGCTAAGGGTTCTTAAACTGATTTGTCCTAGTATAATCCTGGGTTGTATTGAGGTAAATGTTCTACCTGACTTCCCCTGGGGCTGAGTAATCTACTGCAATATTTCAATATGTTCTTGATATCACTTTATTAACACCTAATTTCTTAACTTTAAATAGGACCTGCCAATAATTTCAGGTTTTGCTTCAGAGCAAATCTTGGGGGAGAAGTGGTGGTGGTGGTATATAAAAGACATTTTATTAGAAGGAAATAATCTAACTCTTTTAAGTAATTTCAGATACAAAAGTGTAACTTAAACCAAAATATTCAATTGTTTAAATTTCGATGACAATACATCTTTTGATGAAAGATTCTGTCTGACGTTTTTCAGCCAAGCACTAAATACACAAGGGAAGAAACAGTTTTTGCAAGTTAATTTATCAATAAGAATATGTGAACATATGGCCATATTATTACTTACAGCTTTGAGTCACTCTGGCACCATATTAAAAAGTCATCTAGTTGACTAATGCATGTTAATATGTTTTCAATGGTGTGGTGGGTTGAACTCGGCTGGATACCAGGTGCCCACCAAGCCACTCTGTCACTCGCCTTCTCAGAGGGACAGGAAGGGAGAAAATAAGATGTGGGTCAAGACAAAGGCAGTTTAATAAAGCAAAAACAAAGGCTGTGCATGGAAGCAAAGGCAAACAAAAGATTTTAATCTCTAATTCCCATCAGTAGGCAATGTCCAGCCACTTCCTGGGAAGCAGACCTTCAGTACCTGTAGTGGTTGCTCTGGAAGACAGACATCATTGTCGTGGTTTAGGCCAAATCAGCCACTGGGGATGTGGGGGACCCCAGATAGGACCCACAGATGCTCCCCTCCACCCCTCTTCAAAAAGAGAGGCAGAGGAGGGAAAAAGAGGCTTAAGAGTTTAGAAGAAACTAAACTACTTTAATGAGATATTAATAATAAAATACAAGAAAATAATGAAATATATACAAAACCATATCAAGCTCCCAAGATGACAATCACGACACCGGCTGGCACTGGGGCAGTCCCAGGCTGGACTCAGTGATGGACCGGAACTGGATTCTGGATCTGCATTCAGGATCGGGACCAAAGGCAGATGATTGAAGTGAAGAGAGCGAGAGAGCGAAAGAGTGTAAAAGAGAGGAAAAAGAGAGAGAGAGAGCTCTGATCCTCAGCTTTTATACTGATCATGAGGCAGATGGGATGGAATACCCTGCTGGTCAATTTTGGGTCATCTGGCCTGTCCGCTCCTCCCTGCAGGTG